>PITA01006950.1:0-95730 GCA_004023965.1 Spilogale gracilis | reverse complement strand
ATTTCATTATAAAGACCAAAATATGTCTTGATGTTATCTTTGTCTTTAAGTTACCAAAAACAAAGTAAACCCTGTATTTCTCTAATGATAAAGTCTAAAAGCAAGGCCACTCAAAATTCTGTCATATGCAGCAATAAAAAGATCAGCATCACAAAAGAACGACAGGAGAGATGGTTGTCTTTGTAAAAAGTACCATGAACAAACCTTTGACTTATCGTCACAATAAAGGCCTAGTTAACTAAACCCAGCCACCATCAATCATTTCTTTAATTCAAGCAAATAACATCTGCAATTTTAGCTGCTATCAGATAGGTAACCTCTTAGCCCTGGAACACTCATGGTAAATTTTATATTCTGGATCCAGCACAAGACCAAACTATCATCTTACTATGTCCAGCTGTTCGAATTCAAGGCAGGCAAACTAGATTTCCATTCAGTCCTTAATCATCTGTAATAAGGAAAGAAATCTGTTTTAAAAACTAAAAAATAATAAAGACTGTATCTAGATAGAAGCAATCTTTCTAGAAGTACTAGAAGGGCTATCCCGAGGGAGGTGGCACTCCCACTGCTCTGTCCTTACACTAATTATCGTCAGAACTTCATCATGAGAATAAGGGATTAGTTTTCCAGATCATGATGATCACCGACATCATAAACTAACATCTCTACAGCTTATTCTTATAATTCTTATACTTAACCCATCAGGTGAATGAGAAATGGGTAACATGGGCAAACTTTGTCATTTACACTTAAATAAGAAATCAACTGACAAATATTCTACCTAGACCTAACAGCCACACAAAAGGATATTTCCGCTGAGATAACCCCTCTTCCACTGAAAGAACAAATTCCAGCCCTAGTTTTCCTTCCCCCAGGGATGATCAGGCCCTGGAACAGAACACTAACTGAAGAGAGGTCTAGCCACTCACTGGCCACGTGACTCGGGAAATCTCATTTTCTCATTTAAGAAATGGGGATAAAAAAAAAAAAAAGAAAAAAAAAAGAAATGGGGATAATATCACCAACTACTTCATAAAACCATTTGAAGGATAAAATAATGAATTATCTACCTAGCAGTGCCTGGCCCATAGGAGCTACTCATTAAATACTGTTAAAAACAAAAACACTTGTTCTATTTCCTTGTTTTTAATGCAAGTAAAAACCCCACATTCATTAAAGTGATACATTTACTGATATATCCCATGTGGAATTGAGTTTCCTTCTTTTCATCACTTACCTATGACCTGCTTAAGTTTCTAAGACACAGGCTGTATTTGAATCTATTCATGTACTGGAAGGTGATAAGAAATAAACAGACTAGGAACAGATATTCATACAAAAATGAGGTTGGTTTCCCAAGCATCACAACATCTTTTCACAGGGAAGCTTCATGGGCAAGCATGGCCCTAAAGCACTAAGTTAAACCGGGGCCCACTGGAAAAACAACAAATCTAAAAATCCACAGCTCCAAAAGATTTGAAATTACAAACAGTACTGAACTCTATGTTGTAAAATTTACATCCCTGATAAAGAGAAGGGGAAGTTCACTCTCAGGTAACTGTAGTATCTACTACTTTCTATAATATCTTTATGATTGAAATTAGTGTGGGAAAAATCATATGTTTCAAAACAATGTTTCCCTCCCTCCCCACAGGGTGACCCCAAGGCTTCTCTATCATTTAGAGTAATCATCTTGCCTCTCAAAAACAAGCGAGCTATTTAAAACATACTAAAGTTAGGGCACCTGGGTGGCTCAGTGGGTTAAAGCCTCTGCACTCGCTCAGGGCATGATCTCAGTAGAGAGCCTACTTCCTCCTCTCTCTTTGCGGGCCTCTCTGCCTACTTGTGATCTTTCTCTGTGTCAAATAAATAAATAAATAAATAAATAAAACATACTAAAGTTAGTAAAGATGCTTTCTTTCTGGAATAAGAGGTGATTTTGTATGTGTGGTTGCTTACATTGACTTTTTAAAGAAATTTTTTTTAAAAGATTTTATTTATTTGACAGAGAGTGCATGCGTGTAAGCACAGAAGCAGGGAGCAGCAGGCAGAGGGAGAGAGAGAAGGAGGCTCCCCACTGAGCAGGGAGCCCCACGCAGCGTCCATCACAGGACCAGGATCCAAGGATCAAGACCTTGGCCAAAGGTTGACGCTTAACCAACTGAGCCACCCAGGCTCCCCGCTTACACTGACTACTAGACAAAGCTTAAAAGTACTTCTCAGTGGGTTGTCTCCTGATGAAGGCAGCAATTGAAGCACTCCAGACACCATCTGTACCTTGTAGGGAACTGCATTTTAAAAAAGCAACTGAGTGGCGCCTGGGTGGCTCAGTGGCTAAGTGTCTGCCTTCAGCTCAGGTCATGATCCCAGGGTCCTGGAATTCAGCCCGGCATCAGGCTCCCTGTTCAGCGGGGAGCCCACTTCTCCCTCTCCCACTCCCCCTGCTTGTATTCCCTCTCTGTCTCTCTCTCTGTCAAATAAACAAACAAAATCTTTAAAAAATAGAAAAGGAAATGATACTAAAGAACAGGTATAGATGGGCGCCTGGGTGGCTCCGGGTTAAGCCTCTGCCTTCGGCTCAGGTCATGATCTCAGGGTCCTGGGATCAGGGCCCTTGTCGGGCTCTCTGCTGAGCAGGGAGCCTGCTTCCTCCTCTCTCTCTCTCTCTCTCTCTCTCTCTCTCTCTCTCTGCCTACTTGTGATCTCTCTGTCAAATAAATAAATTAAATCTTAAAAAAAAAAAGAACAGGTATAGGATAATGACTAGAGGACTAGAGGAAAGACAGTTGAGATAAAATTCCAGGTTCCCAAGATAGACTGATCTTCATCAAGTTAATAACCATAATACTTGGTTTCCCTCATCTAAAAAATGGGTGAAACAATCCTACTTAGTCATAGATCTGCTACAAAATTCAAAAGAGACATGCTTATCAAGTATGGCATTACACTTAACAGGTTATCAATAAATGTGAGGTTCATCATCACTATTCTTATTAAATCATCAGCAATGGATTTTTCTCTCTTTCCTAAAACTAGAGCTAATGAAAATATTAGCAATTTTAATCAACATAAAATTTAATCAAAAAGGCATAACAACGAAATTCTCAAAGACAGATGATCTCTGAGTATCTACCATAATCCAAGAAGTCACCCTATTATCCTACTCAGTGTCCCCAAGAGCCCAGCAAATTAGGTATTATCGTCTCTAAGTTGAAGACAAAACAAAAGCTCAGATAAATACCCACAGCTAGAGGGAAAGAGTTGTATGTTCAACACCAGCTCCATCGTCCCCAAGTGTCTATCTGCACAAGATCGGGGTGTCCCATGTGGTGTCTGATATGAGCCGGGTCCCACTCAATGTTTACCAGTGAACACACTGAAGGGCAACAATAAAATAAACCACTATTACATAACCAATAGTATGTGTGGAAGTGCTTTGCAAAGAACATCTACCACAGTTATGGCTTGCTTACTTAAAAACATTCAGTTAAACAAATAGCACCATGAACACATAATTTAGACAGCCCCTTAATATCTGTGGGCAAGGAAAGGTGTTATCCTTCTCCAGTGCCCAAAGATTCTGAATCCTGTACCTCAGAGGATTTTTCGAGGGCGAAATTACTGTCACCTTAAAAACTGAGCCCTCTCATACACAGCCGGTGAAAGTGTAAAATGGCATAGTCACTCTGCAAAGCAGTTTGGTAGTTTCTCATAAAACTAAACATGCACTTACCTTACGACCTAATAACTGTACTTAGGCACTTATCACAGAGAAATGAAAACATATATGCACACAAAAACCTGTATAGCAGCTTTCGTCATTATAGCTCCAAACTGGAAATAACCCAAACATTCTTCAATGGAATAAATGGTTAAACAGCCCGGTTAATATACTATGGAACAGGACTCAGCAATAAAAAAAAAAAAAAAAAAATCAACTACTGATATAAGCAACAATTTAAACAGATCTCAAGGCATTATGCTTAGGAAAAAAAAAATCCCATCTAAAGAGATTATATACAGTATGATTCCACTTACATGACATTCCCAAAATGACGGACTGTAGACATGGGGATCAGACAAGCAGGAGCCAGGGACAGGGCAGAGACGGGCGTACTTGCAAAGGAGTAACTTAAGGGGGGGGGCCCTTTGTGGTGATTCAAGAGCCTTTACTCTGATGATGGTGGCAGTTACGTGAACCCATCCGTAGGATTAACGTGCATCAAACTACACACACACACACACACACACACACACACACACACACACACACACTAGGATACCTGTAAACTGAGCAAAGCATGTAGTTGAGTTAATGGTAATGTCCCAACATCAGTGTTCTAGTTTTGACGCTAGATTGCAGCTAAATAAGGTATCATCTTTGGGGGAGTGAGGTGAAGGGTACATGGAACTCTTCACGTGTAAGTAACCTTCTGTCAGTCTATAATTTTAATTATTTCAAGATTTTTTAAAAAGAAAAAAAAAAGGCACCTGGGTGGCTCAGTCAGTTAAGCATCCACCTCTGGCTCAGTTCATGATCCCAAGTTAATGGGATTGATAGATTGAGCCTGCTCCCCTGTCTCCCTCTGAGGCTTCCCCTGCTGTGTTCCCTCTCTCTGTCAAATAAATAAAATCTTTAAAAAAAAAAATCCCTTGCAGCTTTTTAGCCCATTCATATGTAGATACCTGGGCAACATACCTCTTTCCTCAAAGCTCCTCAAACTAGCAGCAGACTGGAGATTCCTGTCCACTAACTCACAGAACAGTTCTTCTCTTCCATTTAATAATGGAACAAAATGTAAATGTATGAATATATCCAGTTTTTGGCTTTCAGTAAATCCATTCCCTCAGTGTTTTAGTCCTTGGGGATCCTGATCCAATGAGCAAGGCCTTGATTACATCTAGACTTGGAAGCACCTAACTCTGCCCAGAAAGGTCATGGGAGGCTTCCTCCAAGACGTGAAATTTGAGCAGAGTCTGAAGGTTGAGGAGGACATCACCTGCCAGAACTGTAAGGAAAGAGCATTCCAGGAAGCTGCAGGCCTGGGAGAGCACCCCAGGTTTAGCAAGCTGCCAGGAAGGGGGAAGGGGGTGTGATGACAGAACAACAACCCATGGGAAAGCAGCGGTCTTAAAGGTCCACAATGCTACATTACAGGTGCCGTGTCCTAAAGCTCAGGGACACACACCTGCCACGCTCCACACTGATAGGCAGTCTCAAAAGTTCTCTTTACATTTTGTTTAAGAGACCTACATTATGGGCCGCCTGGGTGGCTCAGTTGGCTAAGCAACTGCCTTCGGCTCAGGTCATGATCCGGGAGACCAGGGATCGAGTCCCACATTGGGCTCACTACTCGGCGGGAAGCCTGCTTCTCCCTCTCTCACTCCCCTTGCTTGTGTTCCCTCTCTGGCTGTGTTTCTCTCTCTCAAATAAATAAAATAAAATCTTTTAAAAAAAAGAGAGACCTACATTAGATTTCGCCTCCTCATATGCACACTTTTGCTTGTTAATATAAATAAGGTATTACAGTTCCAACAATTTCCCCAGTAATTATGAATATATAATACTTTGTTGGTTTGTTTTCTAAGCAAGGCAAGTGCACTTCTCTAGGGCAGTAAAACTAAGCCAATGAGGAATGATATCAAAATCACTAGCCCAGGGCACTTGGGTGGCTCAATCATTAAGTGGCTGCCTAGGGCTCAGGTCATGATCCCAGGGCCCTGGGATCGAGTGCTGCATTCAGGCTTCCTGTTCAGCAGGGGTGCTGCTTCTCCCTCTCGCACTCGCCCTGCTTGTGTTCCCTCTCTCGCTCTCTGTCAAATAAATAAATACAATCTTTAGAAAAAAATCTCTAGCCCAAATTATACACAAAAGTCAAAGGAATCTCATGTAACATAATCTGAGTCCATTTTTATTTCATCTTGCCCTTTCTCAGAGCTGGTCTATACTCTCAAAATAAACTTAAACCATGCTTTACATGAGTAATTGTGGGGAAAAAGAAAAGGTACAGGAGGTGAGTTAAAAATACAGAGATGTCCTACCGAAAGGAGCCAGTTATCCTTGATTTAAATTTAACAGCTTTGCTCACCCTGGCCGTACAGTATTAATGGCTCTGCAAAGTTGAATTCACATGGGCAGTAATTCACAATCCCTGGAACACAGTCCTTACTTTATGTCAAGTCATTACATCAGTAAAAGTTACCAAAAATAAATCCATTTGACTTCCAGTATTTTAGACAATAAATAGAGCCATTTCTTTCCAATGTCAGGTTAGCTTTGAGATACACAGGCTTATAACAGTGAAAATTGCCATGTTATCAAAGAAATGGCATGCCATATCTCATAGATACGTCTTAAAATTAACAAATGTGATTCCGCTTCTTGTAGTTTTGAGCTGTCTTCTGTTCTCTGAATCCATCTAAAACTCCGAGTATGAATCATATGTGGTGTGTTAGATGGAATCAGCTCTGCTTACAGCTCCTGAGATTGTTTTCAAATGTGCTGGACCCATGACTGATCGATGAATCTACAATGACCAGAGCACCATGTGTATGCAGTAAGGTGATCTGTCTACCTGAGGAGGCAGGCAAGTCTTGCAGGATACTGGGATGCCAACTTAATGGCCAAACATCAGGGGACTCATTCACTCCACGAAGTACTTAATTGTCCACAGCTTTCATAAGACAAGAAGAAATGAAGAACCTTTACATCTGGTAAACCGTGGGCTTTTTGATGGTAATAACTCTCCATAGCCCCAGCCTCTAATATAGTGCCTCTTAATAAATGTTTTTTGACTGGATGAATGAATGACAGAATGATTGCATGCCTAGAGCAATTCAAGAAACAGTTAAAATGTGATATGTGCATTATTTATTCCTTCACTTATTCTTTGTTACAAACATTTGTCAGGTGCTTATAATGAACCAAGTACCATGCTAGCTAATGAGGAAGACACCAGAAAAATTCTGTGTCACAGGGGATGTAATCAGAAATGTGATAAGGGAGAATGACATGACCCAGGTGACCCAAGAGAGGAGAAAGGGGAAAAAAAAACCTAAGTACCCTCAAAACAAACTGCATGGTTTCAAACTGATACCCTAGTATGGGGGATGGAGGCGTTGCTTTTAAATTCCACCCTTGGAAAGAAAGCCAATGTCCTGCTGGGAGGCAGAAGACTAATTCAGACAAAAGGGGCCTTCATATGCTTATCCTCTGTGGGCCTGAAAACTGTAAAAATCTCATTTCAGAAGCATTTATTAATATCTGTGTGGATTGAGGGCAAAGATGAAAGGGTTGTGGGAGTACAGGTTGGCAGTCCCTGGGACCATTAGGAAAACAGTGAACTGTCATGGTGTTTAGTCTAGGAGTTTCACTTTGATAGGATCCCTTAACCCCAAGTAAATTGGCCCCTTACTTCAGAACCTGAGGTCATTTTCTCTGTGGTTGTTTTGTCTTAACTACAGGGATCCCTGAGGAGGTTTAAGCCACCAGTTTCAAAGGCGCGGTGTTACTTGAAATTCGCTTCCACGCAGTTAAAGAATAAATTGCCATCCCAAAAGGATTTCTAGCTATCACGAACAAAAGAATGGAACTTAACCAGGAAAAAGCTGGGGGGAAAACAGGACATGTGGTCATCCCAGCCTGGTGGCAGCTCCTACAAAGGATGCAATATTAAAAATAGAATCAACAAACATTCACACGGAGATGGTATCTAGAAACAGCACGAAGACTGATGGCTGCCCTCCCCTGAAAGGGCCTTAAAGGAGGAAGCTACAGACCAAATCACAGGCACACACACAGCAAGGCATGTGCATTAATGTTTTAAAGGGAAAAAAAAAATTTAAAGGACTTCAGTCTTGCTATTTCACCTACATTCAATGTCCTTGGTTACGAAGTAGGAGGTCGCATGGAATACACGGAGAACAGTCAGTGAAAGATGAGCAGAATATTCTCTGGCCTTAGGGAAAGTGACTCCTGGTTTGGGCTTCCCCTGAGGCACTTGGCCCCACAACTTGCAGACCCACGGCCCTTGCAGAATTCACCAAGCAGGAGGCCCGCATTGACCAGTCCTAAAGGTCAAGAGGTCCAGGTTTCACTCCCAGGTGTCCACTGACAAGGTGAAGGGAAATGGATGACTCTGTTTAGGCTTCAGGTCCTTTAGAATTTAGAATCCCAAATTCCAGAATCACCACACATCCCAAAACTCCAGAGGTATCTACTTCTGAGACCTTCATTGCAACCTAATTCCCAGAATGGGGCTACAGGTCCTGACTCCCGTTTTGGGAGCTGGAGGGAGAGAAGGTGCCAGGCGACAGTGAGGTGGTCTTGTGTGTACCTGTCACAGTCACTGAGTCTCTGA
Source organism: Spilogale gracilis (assembly GCA_004023965.1). Taxonomy (NCBI): domain Eukaryota; kingdom Metazoa; phylum Chordata; class Mammalia; order Carnivora; family Mephitidae; genus Spilogale; species Spilogale gracilis. Next base: position 87,370 of record PITA01006950.1, on the reverse strand, counting down.
AAGGCACAAGCGTGTCCAGGTATAGTTCTTTTTGGCTAGACCGAAACAAAAATGGAATCCAAGGCTGGTCGAGGCAGAATTTATCTTGCCATTCCATAAGCATTCTTGTCATGAGCCTTCTTAAACTTCCTCAAGTATATAAACCATGCTCTCCTGTTGAATTTTATAATTAGGCCTTTCAATTCTGCACTTCCTTGCCTCAATGAGAAAGAGTATGGTATTAAAAAGGCTACTTGGGGGCACCTGGGTGGCAGAGTCGGTTAAGCAGGGTCATGAGATCGAGCCCCGCATCGGGTCCATGCTCAGTGTGGAAACTGCTTGAGATTCTCTTTCTCTCCCTCTGCCCCTCATTCTGTAGCCCCCCCAACCTGCCCTCATGGTTGTAGTGCTCTCTCTCTCTCACATAAGTAAATCTTTTAAAAAAAAACTAAAAGACTGCTTACATGTGTGCCTATAAACAACAAACACAGCTTTCTCTGGTGAATCATCATATACAGTCAGGTGTTCATTACTTTGGATTGGAGTTTCTCAAACTCTGAGTTATGTCTCATTAAGAGTTCCTAAAATGGTTTATGACATCAATTTTTTGAATGAAGTGGAATAAAATGGAAAAGAAAACATCAGACTGTATCACATGTTGTCAGGTTTTTATTTGTTGAAACTTATACCATATATAAGTGGTATAATCAAATCCTTTGATTTGGATTTCAAAGTTAGAAAAACAAAACAAAGAAAAAAACCTTATTCTTGACATTTAGAAAAATATAATTGCACTACTCATACAACTCATATTACTTTGAATTCTTCACTCCATTACAATGATTCAGAGCCATTTTAATTAGACAAAATTCCATACCCTTTATAATTTAGTCTCAAGATAAAGGATATTAAAAGAATGGGTTGAGCCTTTACTACAATAACAACATTCCTCCTCCCTTGGGCACAGAAAGTTTGCAGTGACACCAACAGAGGGAGGGGTAAACCTACCATCGAAAACCACCAAATTCCTAAATGTCTAAAGAAATCTCTTCCAAAGACATGGAATGTAGACAAGGCAGGCTGAAGCAATGAATTGCAGAAACTGACCCAATAAAATTTATGAGTGTACTGATATTTCAAAATAACTTTTAAAACTTACAATAGAGGGCGCCTGGGTGGCTCAGTGGGTTAAAGCCTCTGCCTTCCGCTCAGGTCATGATCTCAGGGTCCTGGGATGGAGGCCTGCATTAGGCTCTCTGCTGGGCAGGGAGCCTGCTTCCCCCTCTCTCTCTGCCTGCCTCTCTGCCTACTTGTGATCTCTCTCTCTGTGAAATGGATAGAGTCTTTAAATAAAATAAAATAAAAATTTACAATACAAAACTATATCTACGACAAAAAAAAAAGATTTTAAAATAATAAGTCTATCAGGGTATGTCTCAAAAACCTTCATGTGTGCTAGCATATTTAATAAGAAAATGCCTGGACTTTGATTCAATGAGGGAAACTCCAATTTTAGGAGTGGCAGTAATATGTCAGGATTTAAAAAAACAAACAAACCTTTACTTCAGTAATTTTCTTAATCAGTATTCACCCTCGATCGCTGTGAAATTTATTTCACCCTTAAAAAAATCACACAAATAAATTTTAAATACAAATACAATAGAGTCCTTTCTACATAATTTACCCTTTCTAAATCCTTGGTCAATCAATTTTGCTTTAAGACATAATTTGCTTTAACTAAGACATAACTATTCTGAGGGGTCCCTTTAAATCAATTCTGTTACATTGCTCAATTAAAAGTCAGTATATTTTTCAAGTAAATATGATACAAGCTTATTGATAAAGATGGAATAAACTTTAAGTCATTTAAAAATAGCTAAAACCATGAAAGTAAGTGGCTTTTTAATATTTAAGCTTTCTCTCTAGTTATGCTTTTGTCACAACTAGAGCATAAAACTCAGTATCTCTCTCTCCTTCCCTAAAGTACCATATATATAATAGGTACTTGAGAAAAAATTTATTTCTGAATGGAAAAATTATACAGAAAACATTAAACTTACTCCAATAGCCAATTACAGCCAAACTTATTTATTACATTTTATTCCCTAATGCAAGTTCGTATTAGCTGTATAATTTATCTCCTTCAGACAACAGAAAGCCATCGATTCAAACCTTCAGTATTACACCCACTCAACTGACAGCTTGCTGTCTTCGTTAAGCTGCGTACAGACTATTATACAAAGAATTACAGAACATTTAGACTAGAAATTCAACCATCAAAATCTTAAAAAAAAAAAAAAAGACCCAACAGCTTTTTCTAATTGCCTCTTTTCCAAGGGTTACATGGATTCTAAACGTTCGTCCTACCAAAAAATTATACCACTCCAAATTACCCCAAAATATGATGAAAAATTGAATTTTGTTGCCTTCCCAGGAATATCTGACAAGGCTAATGGTACTGAAAATAATAAGAAACACCAATCATCCCAACCATTCTTGTCAATCCCCTTCCACATTCATCCTAATTCCCTTGCCCCAAATAATTATCTAAGTCTTCAGCCAAGAGGAGAAGACCAAGTATTAAGCAACAATCAAGAACTAATCAGATTTCTCTCTCCTATCATATACCACTGCCATAGGTTGAAAGAATTCTTTGGGCCAATTTCCAAAGATGTCACTATAAATTAAACATACTCTCATAACTTTTTACTTCACTGTGGTTTAGAACCCAAATCAATACCTTGCAAAATTTCAGAACTCTGAAGAAACTGAGAAAAAGGAAAAAAAAAAACTGTTTCATTTTATGTCTACTGTGTTTAAAAATTTCTTAAAGTATAGAAACTATGAAGAACTAGCAATGCGCAAAAAGCCATTATCTGCTTGTAGATTTTTCTTTCTGTTGTTCATTTCTCATCTGCAGTCCTAGGGCTGGCTTGTAAATCACTCAGACTAAAATCATGCCACAATTTCTACTCCCACATACAAGTACAATGCACTCAGGGAACACCAAATAATTTTTATTAGCTAATTCTGGACATTTACGAAAAGGTAAGTCTGCTACAAAATTCCATTCACTTACTCACATACATATGTAGCAGCTATCATGTATGATACCCTCTGTGAGAGGGTTATGTGGCAAAGATTTGTCTCTGCCCTCAGAGCTGGTAATCAGGTGGAGGACAGAAGACCAGATACAAATAATGAGAGTTCAAGGTCAAATGTTGTAAATGCCATCAGCACGATATAAACAAAATAGGAGTCAAGAGGAGGTCAGTTATCACTAGTTTACTGGTCATGCAAGGCTTTTTGGAGATCTAATCTAAATGGGGTCTTGAAGGTAGAATAGCATTTTGAAAAGCAGAGATGAATGGATAATTTGAGAAATGAGGAGACAGAGAGCACCGACATTTCCCAGAAGGCTAGTGTGGATGCAGACACTGTGCTGAGTTTTCATTTATGAAAGCTCGTAATTCCTTCTCAATGGGAAAACACAATGGGATTCAGCTGTAAGACCTGGAGGGGAGACAGAACAGTAGGGAAGATGGGGTGGGAGCAAGTGTAGCATGCCTCCGGTTCTGAGCCAGAAGGTCCGGACTGTACCAGAGAGAAAAGTAAAATAGAATATTACCAGCTATACTTCTGAATGACAAAAAAAAAAAAAGAGAAAAGAAAGGAAGAAAGAAGGGTGGGTCACATACTGCAATGGATGCCTGGCCCAGAGAAATACTAAGCACATCTTCTATTTTGTGGGACTGCTGGGTGGTACTTTTACATTTATATTACACAAAAATGTTAGGATTTGAAAGGGTCCTACAAAGTCATTAATTTCGCCTTCTACCCACCCAATTGCATAACTCCCTTTACATCATCCAGGAAAAATCCTCTGGCCAGTCTCAGTGCTTCCCAGATGGGCAACTTTACACTGAGCTGCTGCTGGGGGTCAAGCTCTCTGACACTGAGGTTACATTTCTCAGCTGCTTTGAGAGGGAAGGAACCATTTCCTTAAACTAAAGTCTTCCTACAGCTTGGTCCTTCTGTCCCGGATGTAGAAAAGCAAAGGACAACATTTTTCCATCTAAGACACCCTTTCTTCACATTGTAACAACTATAAAATCAGAAGGAGATTTGCCATTGTGTGTCATAATATTAACTGGCAACAATTTTTCTTAGTGGTGAACAAAACAAGGATGTATCTTATAATCACTGGTCTCTCCGATGCAGTAAAACAAATCAGATAATACTGTCTTATACAGGTTTGGCCTAACCCCTCTTCATGGGCTAATCTCTTCTGTGACAAATGTCCTCAAAAGCAGAGCTGACAAGTAGGCCCTGGACACTGGGGGTCCCACGGTTCAGCACCAAGGCTATTTGAGGTTCTCTCCCCCATGTCCTAGGAGGCTGACCTTGAGCGGAGTGACACTCCTCTGTTCTTCAGTTCTTTCATTTATAAAATGGGGCTAACAGCAATCCCTGCCTCCGAGACCTTTTAGGTGTGCATTACATGGAATAACACCTGTAAAATCCTTTGCACAGTGTCTGGTCCAGTCAACATTCAGTGAACTGTTAGCCATTGTCACCAACTACCGCTAGACTGAATCATCCTCCATAAGACATGGTTTCTAAAACTTGCCCACTTCTGGATCCACTCCAATTTGTCAACATCCTCCCAAAAAAATCTTTTGTCCAGAAAGGAACATGGCATGTTCTCACTGGTCTGGTCTGAATATAATACAGGAGGGCAGTTACTGCCCTTAGTCTTTACCCTGAATACAGAGCAGGGGTACTGCCTGTTTCAGAGAGCTGAAGCAGAATAAGCAAGAAAGCATTTGTCGAACAATTTTACAATTTATATACTCAGGAAACACATGTAGAAACTGAGTAGGAACACCAGAATGGCAGAACATGGGAGCACCTGGGTGGCTCAGACGTTGAGCGAGTGCCTCCTGGTTTCAGATTAGGTCATGATCTCAAGGTCCTGAGACTGAACCCCGTGTTGGCCTCTGTGCTCAGCACCAAGGCTATTTGAGATTCTCTCCCTCTCTCTGCCTCTCACCCCAGCTTTGCACTGTCTCTCTCACTCTCAAATAAATAAATTAATTAATTAAATATAAATAAATAAAATCTTTAAAGAGAGAGAGAGAATGGCAGAAGAAGACACGCCTAGTTCCTGACTTCAGATTGGAAAAGCTCATCACGTGCCCGGATTGTGAGAGGAGACACCATAGCACCCCTGTCCCTACCCCACTCCACCACACGTGCCTGCTCTGCAAAGAGCTGGTGACACCAGCAGCAGCTCCTGCAAGGGCCACTCTGCACATCCAGGGAAACAAGCACTCATGCCATGGAGTCTGGTGACCTCTCAAATGACAAGAAGCTACCTCCCACCTGTTAAGTAGGAAGCACAAAACTGCACTCCAAAAGGAGTGATCCCTTTGAACAAAAACATTACTTTTTTTTTAAAGATTTTATTTATTTGACAGAGAGAGACACAGCCAGAGAGGGAACACAAGCAGGGGGAGTGAGAGAGGGAGAAGCAGGCTTCCCACCGAGCAGGGAGCCCGATGTGAGACTCGATCCCAAGTCTCCGGGATCATGACCTGAGCTGAAGGCAGTTGCTTAACCAACTGAGCCACCCAGGCGCCCTGAACAAAAACACTATTAATCCCCAAAGCAAGCCAGGCTGCCACAAAGAAAAAAAGGGGGGACGGTTCCAAGAACCAGCATTCCCACTGGTTCTTTGCAGTTTCATCAAGACTATACCATTTCTGAAATATAAAGAACAATTTGTGGAAAAGAAAGAGAAGAGAACAAGGGCAATATCTAAGTCTAACCTTCAAATGTGAGAGACTGAAATTTCTTTTATTTAACTGAAACCAAGAGGGAGCTGGGAAAAGTATCATATTAACAAATTCAGCAGTAGGCGGGTACTTTCGATAGCCAGGTGTGACAAAACATTAAGTGTTTTACAGATTAACAGTGATAATTAAAAGTTTCCCTGAAAAATATATTAACAAAGTCAAGGCCACACAACTAGTAGTACCAATAAAGATGTAGTGAAAGGACAGTGAGGCCCCTAACTGAGGAGGAACAAGGAGATGGCAGAGCCCGGGGTCTGAAGAAAGCAAGACAGCTGAAATATTGACAAGAGTGACTGATGTGATAGGCCATGGGCGGCACTGAATCTACAGAGGATGTTAGCTGGGGAAAGGGCAGAGGAATCAAGGGATTGTGAGAGGCTCCAACCAAGATACAAGTTTTACTAAGACACAATTTAGAGAGAAAGTAAAGTATCCCTAGAATTTTAGTTACCATCTCACTCGAGCACCTTGTGGTTATAATGCTGGAAAACAGGCCCATGTGACTTGTCTTCAGGCTGTGAAGCTAAAGGACCAACAAAGCCAAGACCACACCTCCCAAGTCTAGATTCACTGCCCTTTCCTCTCAAAAGCTTGTGACCAAGTCCAAGAATAAACACGAACACAGCTGGAATTCTCTCAAGAAAAAATCAAGGGTTAATGCATATGGATCCAGTGAAGGATAAAAATAGATAGGTAGAATAACCAACCAACAAACCAAGGCTCCCCTAATACAAGAAACTCTGCAATGGAGACATATTGGTGCCTCTCCCCCACACTTCCCTCACTGGACACTGTCCCCCACTCTGATGCATCCATGTGCAGACCACACCAGAGCCCAAGGACGCGGCTCCTACATGTCTGCTCTGTGGTGTTGGTTTCTCAGCATGTTCCACAGAGAACATACTTTTTGAGATCAAATTCTGAGGCTGAATTTCTGGGGTTTTTATGTCCTTCCTTAAGATTAATTTCAGACTGGGGCACTGGGTGGCTCAGTCAGTTAAGCATCTGCCTTCAGCTCAGGTCATAATCTCAGGGTCCTGGGATGGAGCCTGGGGTTGGGTTCCCTGCTCAGCTTCTGCTTCTCCTTCTCTCTCTGCTCCTCCACCTTGCTCCCACTCTCTAATTAAAAAAAAAAAAAAAAAAAAAAAGATTGATTTCAGATTTTCTAGCCAGTCTAATATTTCATGGAAATAAAACACAAATATTTAGTATTTAAAGTTGTGAAATCTGAAAAATCACGTAGAAATGGAATATTGAGGCTTTGTTCAACGTCCCTACTCCCCCACCAACAAAAACGAAACTCTAAGCTCAAAATCATCTTACCTCATGCATTATAAAACAAAGCAAAACAAAACAATGCAAAGACAAACACCCATGGAAGGATGGTCTTGGCCTTTCAGCCTCTCTATCGCAGCTCTGCCCAAATCTCAGAGTAATAAAGGCGGCTTTGGGAGAATTCCTTTTAAGCTCTGCCAGCATCCTTCTAGTGCAGAAAGCCACAGGAGGCAAACGGTCGTGATATGTATTCAGAATCTGTATTAAGACCTGACCTTGAGCAGGAAGAGCACAGGCCTGTACACCTGGTCTGCAGGAGGCTCCCAGCTTGAGAAGAAATCAAATCCTTCCTAATGCCCTGTCTTCCTCCAAACTCCCCAAGAGTCTCCTCAGGACTATTCCCAACCCTGAACGGCATCCCCAGAAGGACCAAAGCCAGCCTGGCTGTCACCTGCCTCCCCACCCCACCCAAGGAGCATCCTGCCTCATCAGTCACCAAGGTACTGCCCTCAGGATTCCAGCCCAGACACAGCAGCTTTATCTGCAAAGCTCAGAGGCTCTCCGAGGTTTTTATATTCAACTCCTTCAAAAATCCTCAATGACAGTGCAATCCTCTACTATTCAGGACAGAAAAAAGTCTATAGACCCTAAGAGGTACATTTGTGATGGTCAGTTTCCTTTGTAAACTTGGGCTAGGCCCAAGTCATCCTACCAAACACTACTGTAGATATTGCTGTGAAGGGTTCTTGTAGACGTGGTCCACATCTAACAAGCGGGTGACTTTTGGTTAGGACAATCATTCTTGGTAATGTGAGGAGGGCCTCGTCCAATCAGTTGAAAGGCCTTCAAAGTGAACACAGAGGTTTTCCTGAAGAAGAAATTCTGCCTCGAGATAGTGCCATCAACTATTGCCCAAGGGTTTCCTCACATATACATAAGGCATATAATGTGAATAGAATGTATATAAAATCTCCTCCTGGTGCTGTTTCTTGGGAAAGCCCCAATTACTGACACATAATCCACTTCCTTATCTGCATCACTACAGACCTTTTAAAATGAAGGTGGCAAATTCAAATGCCAGTGGGGGCCGGGCAGGGGACATCACTGGGCAGAGTGGCCTGGCTGTTAGACAGAAGATGGCCCGGACCTGCTGCCTCAGTGTCCAGGAGACATGAGAGAGTGCCAGGAACTGCTTCCCCTGGGGACAGTCCTACCTAGAGGGGAGAGTGGTGTTGCCAGTGGGGGACCAGGGTCACTGTATGTTCCGCTCCTTCAAGAGAAGCCAGTAATACACGCTTTTTAAATGTAACCTTCGCCCGATTCTAAAGTACGGGTAACTAACTCAAATTGAAGACTCCTAGTCATCCAAGCCTATGGAAATCAAATAAAAGGAGTCTGTGAGCCAGAGTGGAGAAAAGAGAACATGCTCTATGTGCATAACTCACTTAGTCCTGTAGACATCCCTAGGGGCAGGTTCCACGTCTGCGCCCCTTTTGCAGATGATGGAACTGTTGTACAGGAGGTTAAATAAGTCCCTCAAGGCCGCGTGGCCAGTAAGTGTGCTGCTGGGACCCCAGCCATGTTCAGAGCCACAGACAACCCTGCTTTCCTGTATCTAGTGTCCTCACAGGAGAAGCCTCAGGCTCTTTGTGTGTTTTCTTTTCTGTATATCATATAAGGTTTGTAAAGACAGTCATAGAGACTAAGTGTGGGAAATGTAACACAGAAAACAGAAGGCCTGGTGACAGTCTCACCACAGAAAAGAATCAGTGCATCAACTGCTGCCCTCTCCTTTACCTTTCCACTCTGGAGGTGTGCACCTCTCTCAGGAAAACCAACCACTAGAGCATCTCCAGCGAACGGCCTAGCAGGGCTTTGGCACGATCCTTATTTTCTAAGTGTGAAGTTCAACATTTTAGTCACTGGAAGAGTTTAGAAAATGATACAGTGGACCACAGAGTACCTACCATTCAGTTTAAAAAATTAAATGTCGGGGCGCCTGGGTGGCTCAGTTGGTTAAGCGACTGCCTTTGGCTCAGGTCATGATCCTGGAGACCTGGGATCGAGTCCCACATCAGGCTCCCTGCTCGGCGGGAAGCCTGCTTCTCCCTCTCTCACTCCCCCTGCTTGTGTTCCCTCTCTGGCTGTGTTTCTCTCTGTCAAATAAATAAAATCTTTTGAATGAATGAATGAATGAATGAATGAATGAATGATAAAATAAAATAAAATAAAATAAAATAAAATAAAATAAAATAAAATAAATAAAATAAATAAAATAAAATAAAATAAAATAAAATAAAATAAAATAAAATAAAATAAAATAAAATAAAATATAAAAAATTAAATGTCCCAAGTATAACGGACAGCTCACTCATAGTCCTGACCACTCCGAGAAGGAGCCGGGAGCCTGAATTTCCTGTGTGATCGTTCACATGTGCGTGCCAGTGTTTCCACTGTGGCTTCACACACACACAGCATCTAGTCCTATGCCGTCTGCTCTCACCCCAACGTCATACACCCTTCCTCCACCTGGCTCTACTGCCTCAACATAGTGCATTTGACATTTATTTCTACTATTATGCAACATTCCCTCACATAAAAATGACACAGGGTATTTATCTATTTGTTATTATTTACTTTGCATTATGCACCACACAGCCAAGCAAACTCTTACACAGGTCTTCCTGTGTGCAAAGGGAAGGCTTTCTCTGAGAGTGGATAAGCAGGGATTCTGTAAGATGTTAACATTTGGGAAAGTGGAATGAATGAGAGATGTGAGGGGATTCTGTATGATTTTTTAAAACTTCTGTAATTCTAAAATCAGTTCAGAATAAAAATTTTAAAGAAAGAAAAAGGACACCTCCTTTGGGCCATTCAAAACAATTCCCGGGGCGCCTGGGTGGCTCAGTTGGTCAAACATCTGACTCTTCAATTCGGCTCAGGTCATGATCTCACAGGTGTGAGATCGAGCCCCGCATTGGCTGCTTGCTAGGCATGGAGCCTGCCTAGGATTCTCTCTCTCCCTCTACCCTTCCCCAATCCCTCCCTCTCTTTAAAAAAAAAAAACAAAAAACAAAAAACAAAAAAACAGCAATTCCTCCTAGAACTGCAAAGCTTTGGGCTAAATACCAGGCACAGATGTAGGCTCCACAGCCAGTGGCAACAGTAAAAGGCTCACTCCTGAGCACCCAGTCCCAGAAAGATCACAACAGTGCCAGGAGAACACGGCTGTTTAGAGCCTTCAAAGAGCTGAGCTTGCATATGGTCAAGTATGCATAAGTAAAATCAAAGCAATTTTTTGAAATTTTATAAATGAAGACAGGAAAAAGTTATTATTTTTTTTAAAGATTTTATTTATTGGGCGCCTAGGTGGCTCAGTAATTAAGCATCTGCCTTTGGCTGAGGTCATGATCTCAGGGTCCTGGGATTGAGTCCTGCATTGGTCTCCCTGCTCAGCAGGAAGCCTGCTTTTCCTTCTCCTACTTCCCCTGCTTGTGTTCCCTCTCTCGCTGTCTTTCTCTGTTTCTCTAATAAGTAAGTACGTAAATAAATAAATAAATAAATAAATAAATGATTTTTTTTTTTTAAAAGAGTTTATTTACTTATTTGTCAGAGAGAGAGGGAACACAAACAGGGGTAGCGGCAGGCAGAGGGTGAAGCAGGCTCCTCGTTGAGCAAGGAGCCCAAAGCTAGGCTCGATCCCAGGACTCTGGGATCACGACCCAAGCCAAAGGTAGATGCTTAACAGACTGAGCCACCCAGGCATCCCAGGAAGGAGTTACTCAAATTGAAAAGACAGCAAAGATTCATTAGAGTTAAAAAGTCTCCCAAGCTAAAGCACCTCTATCCAGTACAGGAATGACTTGTCTTTTTCATTCTAAATTGAACATGATTTATTGTTGCACTCTGTGCATTTAGTGACACATCTAAAAGTCTGAGACCCCCTGAACTATCAGATGCAAAAACTCTGAGTAAAAACATCTCTTCCTTCAAACCAGTTGGATATCCTATGCTATGAGAAAAATGTGTTTCCGTAAAGACCTAGCAACTGGGACTGAGGAGAGAACTACACAGGCCAAACCCAAGCCCAGCCATCTCATCTTGGAAGCCTGCCAGGACTAACCTCATCTGAACCACATCACTCATCTCCTCCTCTCTCCCTTTGGACTTGTACATTCCCTTTGGCCTCAATCACTTAGCACTTGTACATGTTTTGACTGGGATCATCTGTAAGTCCCTATTGTGTTTTCTCTTCCTGTACCGATTATAAACTTTTCAAGGCATTATGTCAATCCGTCAAGAAGGGCAACTGCCAGAATACAGCACCAAGACTCTGCAGTGGAACAGGGGATAAGGCACAGTTTCTAGTAAGATCTCTGCAAAGACAGCCTAGGATGTTACAGTCTTCTGGGAGACTTATTTCCTTCATCTTTCCTCAGTTTCTAAGACGGTTTCCACCCATTAAATACTATGTGTAAATCACTCATACATTTCACCTCCCTCTACTGACAGTTTATGAAGTGCATTTTACATGAACCATGGGAGATATAATCTTTGCCAGTAAGAAACATCTGATTATTTTATTGCATATTTTGGTATCTCCCAAAACATAAGTAGCCCGCTATGAACCTAACACTACCTAATAAAATGTTGGGTAAAGTAACAAAGTGAAAAAGCCAGTAGCTGGGGAATAAAAGCCTCAGTGGGTCTGTTATCCAAAGCATGTTTTCTCTATCCAGCTCTTCAATCGTGGCCCACACTCAGGAACAGTCTGACATTTTAGCACCATATGGCTCAGCAAGGATCCAAAGGCCACACACAGCAGAACTCACCAGGCCATTTGGCATTTCCTGCCTTTGCCTATGTGGATGGCACCAGAACTCTAGCTCACAACTGCAGCCTGAGTCAGGTCTGGGAGGACCAGGGTCTCTCCAGGATGCCAGGTCAGCAAGTAGCCACGGCAGAGGCCATGGCGCTTCGTGGTTCAGCATCCCATTGCCAAAACTAGTCATCTAATGCTCATTTTATGCAGATTTCTGACATGGCTGAGAAAATACACTGGTGGTTTTACAACTGTCTGTCTTTCCGTCAGAGGTATCCAGTAATCACACCCTACACCAACACGGCCGTACCTCTGAAGCGCGTTGCAGTAGGCTTGCTCTCCTCGGGAGGCCTGAAAACGTCAAGGAACCTATCAGGGCAGGGAGAGCACAAAGGTGTGACAAGAAGGTTCCCATCCCGGGACGCCTGGGTGGCTCAGTTGGTTGAGCGACTGCCTTCGGCTCAGGTCATGATCCCGGAGACCCGGGATCGAGTCCCACATCGGGCTCCCTGCTCGGCGGGAAGCCTGCTTCTCCCTCTCTCATTCCCCCTGCTTGTGTTCCCTCTCTGGCTCTGTTTCTCTCTGTCAAATAAATAAAATCTTAAAAAAAAAAAAAAAAGAAGAAGAAGAAGGTTCCCATCCCAAAATGACCTCCTTTCCCAAACGCCTGGATTTCATAGTTAGAGATCTGTTTCCTACTGGGTTTTGAAACACCTCTTGCTTGTTAGAACTTTTTAAAGTGCTATGCTTTATAACCTATAAACTCAGAACTTCTCTTGTGCCTCTGTAAGGGCAGCTCCCTATGTGATGGAACAAGATTACATCAAGAAAAGTGGGGAAGTAGAAGGTACCAGAGCCGGGACTGGGCATCTTGGGGAGGGATAAAGGTAGCAGCATCAGAGAGAAGAGAGAACATGCAGGAGTAAGCCCTGCAGAAAGGCAAGGCAAGGGAGCATCGAAGACATTGGCCTACTCAAGATCTGTAATGAAGGCATGTGATAAATAAGTATTTAGAGTTAGGCTTTGATCACTGAACCACATCCCTACGCAATGCTTGGCTTTAATGGCTGTGTCTCATTACTCCAGGCTCTAAAACCCCTCTTAAACAACATACACACACATGGGCATATGCACAATAAACTCCCATACTAGACCTAAGATTGGTTTGGCTCACATAAAACAGAGCCACATGCAAGCATATGTTGTTCAGGAAAAGGGCCCTCGGGCTTGCAATAACACAATGCTATGTGAAGATACAATAGATGTCTTCCCGGTTTATAGTGCCAAAACTGACTATCCAGAGGATGAGGTATTCCAGACGGACATACCATTCCTCATTTAATAACATTAATCTATATAAAAACCTAACAGGGTCATTAAACAGGATTTTTATACTTCCTTCAGGCTCACCTAATTTCATCCTTTCTCCAGTAAGCTTTGCATTCCACTAGGCATACACACACTCTAGGGATGATATTAGAAACATGATTTGCATGGAAATGCTTATACTCCTGTGCCTTCTCCTCTAGAATTAGAAGTCCAGGTCAAAACTTAAACAAGTCATAGAACTTAGTTAACTGGAAGGGAAAAAAAATAAAAATGATGCATGGAGGTTACGAGATCAAGTACATAAAAATTAATTTATGATCATTATCCCATGTCATCTAACTCCTCTTAAACTGAATACTTTGTTAGATTGTGCATGAATGTTTATCCATGAGAGAAGCAGACTAGAAGTTATAACATTCTAAAAGGATACAATGTGCCTCCCACAGCCAGGAGCCCACGGAGCAAATCCAAAGATCCAACATCTAAAATCACAAGGGGGCAGTGCTTATCAAATACCTCTAACATAAATCAGTTTTGGTAGCAGAAAGCCGAGGTGACTTTATACACAGATTGAGCTTTGGTACATTGTTGCACCTTACATATTTTGCCATACTTTGTGAAATAAGGGGTTTTTTTTATGGCTGGCATGGGAAGGAGTATCAAAGTCTCCAGCTCAAGGCTACCGAGGTCCCAAGAGCTCTCTCATCCTACGAAGGGTTAGCCCGGGCTGTCCTGAATAAACTGGCGAAACTTGATCACCCCTGCTTCTTGGTCACCCTGACTTCGGGAATGCCTAATAAATGGCAGGAATTACAGCACCTCCTAAGTTGTTTTATTGTCCATGTGATAAAGAACTTTAATGCAGAAAGAATATTGACAACTAATATTCTCAACAGGCTTACATATTCCTTCATCCCATCTCATTTTTTCATGAATTTGTGGTTAAGGCTTTGTGATCATTTAGGTAAGTTTAACATTATTCAAAATTTTAACATTTTCTCTAAGGATACAACAGAGAAACCAGTAATGCAAATAAAAATGATTTTCTAAAGATTTAAGAGACTTTCTTAAAAGCCCCAAAGTGTTATAAACACATTAACCTACAATGGCATGGACTAGGATGTACTATTTATTTATTAAAGCAGAACCCTTAGTAACATACTAGACAAGAGTTTGTTCTGGTAGATCTAGTTATTAAAAGTATTTGAAGGCAGGGGTGCCTGGGTGGCTCAGTGTTTAAGCCTCTGCCTTTGGCTCAGGCCATGATCCCGGAGTCCTGGGATCAAGCCCCAAATCGGGCTGCCCACTCAACGGGAAGCCTGCTTTTCCCTCTCTCACTCCCACTGCCTGTGTTCCCTCTCTGGCTGTGTTTCTTTCTGTCAAATAAGTAAAATCTTTAAAAAAAAAAAAAGTATTTGAAGGCAATATAGTTCTTGTCTAGTAACATTTATATATACTATCTTGTCCCTAATTCAGATTACTCTCAATCTGAATTGTGTTGTCATTAGAAACATACACCCGTAAGCAGTAAACTGTCAGGTTTTTAGAGTCTATAATCCACATAAATCCAACCATTCATTAAAACTGTCTTTCTCAAATGGTAAGTAAAACATGTTTTGGGTCTCAAGGCAATCCGAACCCAGGTTCTCCTATTACCAGAATAAATAACTTTTTAAATTCCCTAGACCTAGTATTTTAGCATCACTATTTACAGATGTATCAGTGTATGCTTATCACTTTAAATTCTTTTCTGCATCCACTTTCTCTGTAATATTTCCCTTGTGGCTTAACAAA
Source organism: Spilogale gracilis (assembly GCA_004023965.1). Classification (NCBI taxonomy): domain Eukaryota; kingdom Metazoa; phylum Chordata; class Mammalia; order Carnivora; family Mephitidae; genus Spilogale; species Spilogale gracilis. Next base: position 72,313 of record PITA01006950.1, on the reverse strand, counting down.
GATTCAACATTCTGTTACTGCATATTTTACCTAAAAATATTTTCTCTTGCACAGGTTTTACCCTTTGCCCAATACCTCCAAATCCTCAAAGATAGGCAGTATTTCCTAGAAGCCAAAAAGTCTGCCTACTTTCCTCTATTCGATATAAAATGTGGATATACCACATCACAAGATTCTGGCAACAACTTGAACTAAAAATAAGGGAGTTATCTGGGAGGTAAGGGAGCCTTCTCAGAAAGCCTGAGTCATGAAAGCTCCATACTGAATTCAAGTAATTGAAGACACAGGTGAAGAATCCATCCTTAACTATATAGGAACAGTTCCCAAGAGCAAAAGTAGATTTTGATACGGAGAAGCTTCCATCAGGAGGAGACTGGAAAGCCTCAATTTAATTACTTCTCCATCTCCTTATTATTCCACCCGATGTACTATTTCCCCAACTCATTTCACAGCCTCTACCGGCTCTCCCCTCGGGCCTCGTATTATCCCTCTGCATACGCACACCCTCTCCCAACTCTCCTCCCCGCTCCCAGAGCTACACATCCTCTGCTCTCTGTCTTGCTTTCACAGCTTCCAGCTCTACAATAAACGGTCACTGGGTCAACACCTTTCACTATAAGTTGACGGAGACAGCATTGTATTGAAAAAGCAGAAAACCTAGACAGTCTTCTCTAAGATGTATAAACCACAGACAATATGGTTGAAGAATTTCCATTGCCAGAGTCAAAAATATAGAAAAGATGGGAGCCTGGGTGGCTCAGTGGGTTAAGGCCTCTGCTTTCAGCTCAGGTCATGATCTCAGGGTCCTGGGATCAAGGCCCGCATCAGGCTCTCTGCTCGGCAGGGAGCCTGCTTCCCCCTCTGCTTTCTCTGCCTGCCTCTCTGCCTACTTGTGATCTCTTCTGTCAAATAAATAAATAAATAAATAAATAAATCTTTTATATATATATATATATATATATATATATATATATATATATATAAAAGATGCCAGCGACGCAATAGATAGTGAACCTTTCCAAGTCTACATCTTAGTTCTCCAGAGCGCAGGCAAAGGGACATGTTGGGGAAGAAAACAGGAGAACAGCTGAGAAGTGGAACTAATACAGAGGCAAAGGACTGGAAAACAGGGTTCTTAACTTTTGTATTCTGGACCCCGGCTGGCAATCTGAAGAAGCCTATTGATTTCATCTCAGAATAATGTTTTTTAAAGCACAAAAGACAGAGGATTACAAAGGAACACAAATATATTGAAATATAGTTATCAAAATACTTAAAAAAACAAATTCTGATGTAGTTGTAATAGTGCTTCTTTATTAACCCACTGAATAACAGAATCTAATGGCATATTTCACGGGTGTTGTAATTTCAAATGCTAAACACTAACCTGATTGGTGCCTACATTCACAACTGAAGGAAATGCTACATTTCAGCTTGGGATTCATGAAAACTAGGAAAGTTTTTCCTCCATTCAAGTGCAGAGACCTTGGAATTCTGTTCATAGGCTTACTTGGTTACAAACTCCTGCCACAGTTATTCTTCCCGGATTTTAAAACGGCTGAGGGTTCTTAGAGGAATTACCTCTAAGTTCATGTCAGTACAAATCCAATGCCAATCAATTCAGTGATGATGGGACACACAGGTATTGGACCCAAGGGGTAACTAACTCCTGTGTTTTGGGGATGCAAGAAAGCCTCTGTGACCCTGAAGTCCAGCTCCCTAGGGCTAAGGGAGCTTAGCTACCACACATGCGGCTGCTGCCCTCAGTGGGCAGGTGGAGCATCGCCTCATTCCCAGCACTGATTTGATACTTCTCAGAGCACAGTTTCAGCACCTTCGTGTGGATCCATGAACCATCACGCCTCCTTGTTCAAAGCCAACCAAGTTTTTTTTTCTTCCTTCATTGCAACATTGATCAAATAAAGCCTTACTAGGGGAGGGGTGACAACATTCAACAGATCCACTGATTTTTAAGACATGTATAATTTTCAGACATTAAAGTGTATACAGAGAGGTAGAATGCCTCCAAATTGGATAAAAAATATAAGTGACTTCATGTTATTATGAGGATATGAAGTATCATGCTTAGGAATGAAGATAGTTCATCAGTGAAATACATCCAGTTTCAAAATATTAGCCCTTAGATTTCATGCATTCATGGAATCCATCAGAGAGTCAGTTTAACCAAAGCTGGCCTGTATTTTATTTTATTTTTTTAAGATTTTATTTATTTATTTGACAGAGGGAGAGATCACAAGTAGGCAGAGAGGCAGGCAGAGAGAGCAGAGGAAACAGGCTTCCCTGCTGAGCAGAGAGCCCAATGCGGGCCTCGATCCCAGGCCCCTAAGATCATGACCTGAGCTGAAGGCAGAGGCTTTAATCCACTGAGCCACCCAGGTGTGGGCTGGCCTGTATTTTAGTCTTCTGCTGAAACATACCAATCAGCTCAGCAGATACCCATGACTCATCAATTCTTAGTACTTAATTATTTAACAAATATTTCTATAGTGCCAGGCATTATTCTGAACACTTTATAAATGTGAACTCGGTTAATTTTCAAGACAAGCCTAGGAGAGAGCAGCCAATAGTCTCATTTTACAATGAGTCAACTGAGGCACACAAAGGTGGAATGGCTAGCTTGAGATGGCACAACCACTAAGCTGGAGAACGGGCTTCACCCCACACCGCTGGGCTGCTGGGGCCGGGTCCTCCGCTGCTGTACTGCTTTGTCTTGCTCTGTACCTGAGTTTTGGAACACCATTATTTCAACAATTTTTTTCAAAGTCTTAATAAGTGCTAATTGTTAACACATCTCTTGTTGGCATGTGGATACAGAGACTCTCCGTGGAAATTTTTCATGCCAGTCAACGGGGAGTTAGGACTCCTTAACGTATATGGAATAAGGGATAATGAAGCTCTAAGACCATTACCAGGCTGTGCAAGAGTGTCAGTGCCATCCCTTCGTCATGATGGATCCTTAGCTTCCCACTTGAATACACCACTATTAATGTGTTCAAGCACTGAGTCCATTGCTTCTTTTGGCAATTGCAACTTTCAGAGTATAGATGCAAAGCACATATGATAACTTTTCTGTTACCACGCTAACGTGGGTCTCATAACCCTCCGTATGTGAGAATCTAGGGTCTTCTTAAAGACTCTGTAGATGGGGCATCTTGGTGGCTCAATCGTTGGGCATCTGCCCTCAGCTCAGGTCATGATTCCAGGGTCCTGGGATCAAGCCTGGCACTGGGCACCCTGCTCCATGGGAAGCCTGCTTCTCCCTCTCCCTCTTCCACTCCCCCTACTTGTATTCCCTCTCTCGCTGTGTCTCTGTCAACCGAGTGAAAAAAAAAAAATCTTAAAAAAAAAAAGATTCTGTAGAAAAAGAAATAAAACAAAGAAAGAGAAAGAACATGATAAAAAATATATACAGTATATTCTTATTTTGCAGAAGATAAAAGAGAAAATCAACTATTCCATCCTGGACAGAAGAGAAGTTCCAACAAGCTATGAAAAGAAACCTAGCCCTCATCAGAAGATATTATTTTTGATATGTCTACTTTCTGGCCTCAGGACATCTGGAAGAAGGATGAAAGTTACTGGTAAAGAAAACAGAAAATGCTTCCAGGCCAAGCCACCCTATCTGCTCCACACATCAACAAGCAAGTACTCCAAGGCTCCTGAAACACATGGTCAGGGCAGCCCCCCCAGGAGGCTTCTGGGGCAGGTTCAACGGCCACATGCTCCGCTGATGGGGAGGACAGACGACAGCTGCTGACATTTACTCAATATTTGCCCTCAACCAAAACAAGGTGTGAGGTGCTTCATGGGCACCATCCCTTACGCTCACAAAAGCACTCTGTGTGTTATTATTGTCCAACATTTTAGGAAAGAAAATGTGGACTGACAGAAGTTGGGTAATTTGCCTAAAATAACAGAACAAGTAGGAGTCTAAGTCTACATATGAACATAGGTCATACGCCAAAGCTTTGAAATACATCCCTACCTGAGGAATTTCTCCTCCTAAGACCCTAACATCACCTTTATAACCAAGCATTTCCCAAAATGTCCATCACATGTTACAACTGCAGTGGTAAATGCATATTGTTTTATTACAGTTGGCAGAAATATCAGGGGACAAATTGCCCAGTGACTGGGTAATTTATTGGGTAAAGAATCTCAATTAACTCAATTATTTCCACTTCATGAATGAGTACTTCTCCACAAGCACCCGGTTCCAGACTCTTGAGTCCCCAGTCCTGTGGTTCTCAGGCTCCATCCCTCACCTGAGAGATAACCTTGCCTCTTCCTGCTTCTCCCCCCTTAGGGAACACTGTGAATTATTTCCTTCAACAACAGAAACAAAGCCCACCATTTCAATAACAAGTCATCCCCGCCCCCCCATGCAAACCTCCAGATGTTGGACTGATGAGCAGCTTCTTTGCCACGCACTGCTCTTCCCTGAGGTGGCTTTCCAACATCTATTCAGCTCACCTCTGTCAGCTCTTGCTGAGTTTCTGATATAGCTCCAAGTCCTCTGCTCCAGCACTCCCCTCAGGTCTCAGTCCCAGCGTGACTTCCCCAGGACTTTCAAAGTCCCCATGTGTGACTACAGCCCCTTCTCAGGGCTTCCAAACATTCAGACACCATTTCCTAGCCACTTCCTTCTAAAACATTAGCAAAACCGACAGCATCTCCACAACTTAATTACAAGGCACCACGTGGCTCCAGGAGGACTGGGGATGCCGACAGACTCAGCAAGATTCATTCCTCCAAGTCACACATACCCCTCCAAGACTGGTCTTTCCAAGTTAGTGAGTGGGGAGTGGGGTGAGAGCACAGCTTCCTTATCTCCACTAAGCAAAATACCTCTTGAGTATGCGTGACATTCGGCTCTGGGAAGAGTTAACTTTATTCCATATACTTTTATTTACACTTGTCCAGTTCCTAGGACAGGTGATGCAACTCCCCTCTTTGGAGCAGTTTTACAACCGGAAAAATGTGTACCCATGGCCAGGACAGTGCAGTGGCCCAAGCCTGGGGCTGTAGCACCTGACCGTGAGTTGGCAGGTGAGACTCAGTAGCTACATTAGCCTCTTGCCACCACCGCATCCTCATGGGTACGGCAATCATAGTATCTACCTTAGAAGACTGTAGGAGGTGAATACAATAATGCATGTGAGGTACATACTCAAAATCCAGCAGCTATTACTTAGCAGGAAAAAAGGGAGTGATTCAACAGCATACCTCTTATACCTCAACTGTCACCCGGTAAGGGTGGGAAAGACAGCTGCATAAGGATCCAGCTGATTTTCAGTTGCACAAGAAGGCAGACACATTCAAGATTCAGATGGACACCCCTCTGTCTGGAGCTCATCATCAATATGTATCTGTGAGTCATACACTCTACTGGAGTATCCTTTTCCGAATCCCATTTTCATGCTGCAGTTAAATCCAGCAAACATGAAGTTGCGTTACTGTGAGTCACTGAAGCTCTTACAAAGAGCTTGGCTGCTTTTGTTTTTATCCGATGAACGTCTTTTTTTCAATAATGAGGGAAGTGCAGCAAGTAGAGAGATAGAGGACAAAAAGATCTAATTTAACATAAAGGTTTCTGTGACCCAACAACCTACACAAATCTATTATTGAAAAGGTACCTGTGTCTGCCTAGAGATTCAGCATGATGGGAGAAACAGCATTCACAAACAAATGCACAATGAAGAGCCACCTATCTTTACCTAGAGCACCAAACTGCTAATGTCTTAGAAAATGAACTCCAGCTGATTCAAACTAAAATGCAATTACTACATGCCTAGTTGTATCTGAGATGGAGAAAAGCTAAAATCCATTAAAAGGCATACAAAGGAATAATAAATGCTATTTTCTCACATGCTCTATATAAAGGCACATGCTCAACTTTAATTAAAAAAAAAAGCTCAAGAAAAAATAAGTCTGCCATGTACTACGTAAGTACAAGCTCAGAAAATGGACAGTAAGAACATTCCATGACAGAGGATTAGCATCTAACAAATTTTATAAATATAAGCAATAAATAGTTTTGGCACAGCTGACTTCTAAGGACTTCAATATTAACAAAATTGATTTACTACAGATTTTTCCATCAAATGAAATAGTCATGTTTGGTCATAACTGGCCCCACATGCCACACGGCAGGCCTCCTACAGACACAGTTCTGCCGTGTGATCAAGGGGAAAGTCACAGATTCCAACGGGAGGGCAACGTGTGCAACACTCTGAGCTTGCAGTAATTAAAAGGTTCTGTTTCCTCCATTCAACTAAAAATAGAGAAAAGGGAGACAGACCCGCCTAATGACTCTGTTACAGATTTTAAGTCACCAAAAAACCTCCTCCCTTACTCAAAACATACCAAAGAGACTAACTCTTAGGACTACCTCCACTGTTCACAGCCACCAAGCGAAAGGACATGTCCCAAGTCCTTGAGTAAAATAGGAAAACATCAAAATGTATTCAAACAAAGATCTTGTGAGGGTAAATGTCTGTGACGATATAAGGTTTTAAATGTAGTTTTGCACTTAACCCTTTCAAAAACATGCCACAAATAGGATCAGTGATCACACATGATACCAGTATCAGTTTAAAGATTACAGGCTTTGGAATGAGAGATGGGAAATATTTATCTTATAGTTTTTATACTTCAACAGTATTTTACAAGGAACTGTATTTACCTTTGCAGGATGTAGCTCAATAAATTCTCAGGCTTGGGCCTTTGTTACCACCACCATGTACCGACTTGTTGAGTTTTTACATAAGTCTCTTTACAACAAAGGAAACCCAGTATGAATCAATAAAGTGAGACCATTTGAAAACTGCATTTAATCCAAAGAAAAGAAATGTAAAAGCCACAGTGCTTTTTAGCAAAACTTTGGCAAATAAAGCAGACATTAAATTTAGCTCAGCTTCCACCAGTTACTAAATTTTGATTTGTGTTAGCTTTCGGGTTAAAGTTTCTATGAAGGGAAGAAGTTCCCACACTAAGAAGTCAGAAATAAAGTTTAACAGATATGTTATTTGGAATTTATATTTAAAAAATGAGTAAGCAGTTCCCAGCTTACCAACTTAAGTTATTGGCTGTGTAAAATTTAGCTCTAAGTCAGTTTTTGAGAGCATCTTCAGATCCTAGCATGTATGCTGTTTCTCTATCAGCTAAGCTATTTTATGGGTTAATTTAGTTTGGTGGGCCATTCTGGGAACCAACTCATTATTTATAACATTATTCCAACAGCAAAGTTAATTGCCAGTTCCAATATAGAATGTGGGATGTGTGAGAAGGACACACTGTCCTAGCAAAACAAAGAGATCCCCCTCCAATTTCTACCAACCCCAGTTATTCATCCAGCACACAATGTGTGCAAGGCAGGAGACCAGGAGGTATCAGCATCCACACTTAAAACTAGCAGTAATAGGGGCGCCTGGGTGGCTCAGAGGGTTAAAGCCTCTGCCTTCAGCTCAGGTCATGATCTCAGGGTCCTGGGATCGAGGCCCACATCGGGCTCTCTGCTCAGCGGGGAGCCTGCTTCTCCGTCTCTCTCCGCCTGCCTCTCTGCCTACTTGTGATCTCTCTGTCAAATAAATAAATAAATAAATAAAATCTTTAAAAATAAAATAAAAACTAGCAATAATAAAAATGAACTACTGCAATACAGATGACAAACCTCCTGTCAAACTAATCTAGTGACATGGCATGTTTTATATATATATATATGTAAAAAGAATAAGGATCTTAAGGTCCGGTAAGTGACACCACACCTGAAGAAAGTATAGGTTTGAGAATGACAGTAACCACCAAGAGTCTGCTGCTTCCCCAGCTAAGGGCGACATCTCCATCCTGCTTAGGCATCGTTGGAACGACTCTTTTGTCTTCGCACTTGCTTCAGAAATGCAGATTAATATGAAATCTTACAGTGATGTTCTACATTTGGCACAATGTCTTTCTAGACTTAACTAGTAGAAGTGTTAGATAACTTCACCCTTTCATGAATAAAGATAGCAGCTGATACATAGAGTACTGTCTACAATATATCAAGACAACTGTTCTCTGGTAAAGAAGTGCTAAGACGGAGACTGGTATTTATTCCTCCATGAGATAAAGCCTCTCTCATCTCCCAGGAATATTGGCTCAGGGTGAACGAGTTCATAAAAGGAAGACAGCTCATGGCACCAGGATTCCTCCTCCTCAAACAAAGTATTTTTCATCATGTCAATCACATCACTACTGACCGTCTATGAAGAACAAGATCCTTCACTGTCAGCCCGTGTCAGAGACGCAGAACAGCACAGAGCGCGCCGGGAGAGCCAGGCCTCGGGCAATACCTTGCTGTTGCTCAGAATTTCGAAAGAGATTCAGACAAGAGGGGACCCAGGAAATGAATCCATGCTAACACGTGCACAGCACTGGTTGTTTCCCAGGCCCTACCATATCCGTGAGTTCAGGCGAGAAACCAATGTCTTGACAAACAAGGAAGATGGCATTATTCCAAACTACTGACAGAGAAACAGATAAGGATATTGCCAAAGCTCAGAGAGGTTACATAGCTTTATAGAGATCCACAGAAAAGTACTTTTTCCTTTTATAATGCTGCCTCACTTGGCAAAATGACCTCTTTTTTCCTACTACTTCTAAATACCATAATAATAAAATATGCAGACAGTAAGTTACAACTCCTTTTATGTAGCCCCCCAAAAGTCCTTAAAAAAGTCTATTCCTTGTGTCCAAAATATTTCCTGAGGAAAGATTACTAAGGATTTTAACACTAATATGTTCAAAATTCAAAGTACATCCTGAATTTCAGTTTTCACTAATTCCTCCCCATTTTGGTTTATTCTTCCCCAACTGAATTAAGATTCTCTGGTGAGAAAATATTAACTGAATTTAAAATAATAATTTGGATCTGGCAGATCAACGGTCTGGAAACTATCATGCAAAGAAAGAGACATCACTACCCTTTCTCATGTTCTAACCTATTTTTAAAAAAATGTTTTTGAGGTAATATTTCGTATCTACTACTATGACAGTTAAGATGTAATCCCCAACCAGTGGGTTATGCAAGCCTTCTCTGTCTTTCAGTCAGGAGGCCCAAGACTGTGGACAGTGGAGATTCCAAAGTCTAGACAGATATGAGGGAAGGAGTGGCTCAGAGTGAGTGTAAGTCAAAGTCCCAAATTTAAACATTTATTAGCGATTCTGTTAAGATGGTGGACAGAGGTTGTAAGGACTTTCCCAGAGGCAACCTCCAGACCACTCTGGTCTGACAGAACTTTATGTGATGGAAATGCTCTTTCTGCACTATTGAACGTGGTAACCCCTAGCAACATGGAACTACCAAGCACTTGAATGTGGCAGTGTGGCCAAGAAACTGAATCTTAACTTTTACTTAAATTTCTTTAGATTTAAATGTAAAGAGCCACAGGTGGACGGCCCAGCTCTAGAGTAATGAGATCACTCCACACAAAAATCATAATAGAGTTTTTTGTTCACAGGGCTCATGGACCCTGAGGCACCTAAAGGCAACAAAAAGAACACAGGCTGTGGAGGCTAACAGACAAGGGTCTCCTACAACCCACACAGCCCTGAAACAAGGTAACTTCATCAAGCCTTGGCATCTTCATCTCTAGGATGGGGATCTTGATGCCATCTTCTCGGAATGGCTGGGAGGAAAGAGGTTCTCTCTCACAGCATCTAGCAGTTACGCTAGAAAACATTAATCTCTGTCCTTCCATCCTCCCCATCCTCTCAATCCAAAAGAACTGTACCCTTGGAACTTACCAGGCAATTATGAGATACTTCATCAACAATCCATAAAAATGTCTGAGTTTCTCAGAAGTGAGGTAATTAAGAAAAAAGAAAATTATATCTGAGCTTACATTTTACTTGGTAAAAATTTTATGCAAAGAATTATAAACGGTGCTCATTTTTTAATATTTGGTTAATTACAACTACACTTTATTAATGAGCCAGAAAGCTAAAGCATGTTCCTCTCTTATCTCACAAAGCATTACATTCTATAATAGAGACTATAAAAACCATGTAAAATTGTTTAAATGTTACTTTATATGATGTTGTTTTCCCAAGTAGCAGATATGGAGGCTGTATTACTGTGTAGGGGGAGAATTATCCAGCACTGTTCTACTTCTTAATAAATGTTTGATGGTAAAATAGAGTTCACCAATTATAGAGAACAAACTGATGGTTACCAGGGGGGAGGGGGTGCGTTCAATAGGTGCTGAGGATGAAGGAGTGCACGTGTCGGGATCAGCACTGAGTAACGTATGAAGTGTTGAATGACTATATACACCTGAAACTATACTGTATGAAACTAATATTATACTGTATGTTGACTAATTAGAATTGAAATAAAAACCTGGGGAGCCAGGGTGGCTCAGTCAGTTAAGCATCAACTCTTTGGCTCAAGTCATGATCTCAGGGTCGTGAGATCGAGACCTATGATGGGCTAGTGCTCACAGAGTCTGCTTGAGATTCTCTCCTTTTCCCTGTCCCTCTTCCTCCCTCCCCCACTCTCTCCTTGTTCATGCTCTCTCAAAAATAAATAAATCTTTAGGATAAAAACTTAAAAAAATAAAGAGAGAGTTCAAGAATAACTACCAACATCCTTAATTATATATTTGGCTACAGAGATTACTTAAAGACCATTCACACACACAAAACACATACATACACGTAATTCAAGAGAGTCAATACAGTTTTATTTATACAGGAAGAAAATGGACAACCTTAACATTCCTTTACAGTGGAGTTATGTATTCATTCATTCATATACACATTCATTCGATGGAATTTAACGTAGCCTTTAAAACATGTATTAAGAATTTATAGTGAGGGCACCTGGGTGGCTCAGTCAGTTGAGTGTCTGACTACCTGATTTTGGCTCAGGTTATCAACTCACAGTCCTGAGATTCCAGCCCTCTGTCTGGCCCCAAGCTCAGTAGGAATCTGCTTGAGTCTCTCTCTCTCCCTCTCCCTCAGCCTCTCCCCACCACTCACACACACATGCACTCTCTCTCTCAAATAAATAAATCTTTAAAAAAAATAAAAGACTTTATGGTGAGCAATTTTCACTAGAAGCAGGAACAACATATAAATTATTTCCCCTCACACTTTTCTCCTATCTCCCTAGGTTTCAAGAATGACTGTGTTTGACTTTTATATTGGGAGATAGGGCACAAATGTTTTTAAAGTTATTCACTGTGGTTGAGCCCCAGTCATCTTTATTTCCCATCGTTTGAGACAAGAGCTCAAACCACAATACCTCAAATGTGTTTTGGCCCCCAGCAGCTTGGCAACCAGACAATGAGAGTAATTACAGAGTGCCCATCCCACCTCCTCCTCGCGGCAGCCACTGGAGACATGTCTTCTCCTCCCTGCCTCGAATGATGTACCAGCTGTCAGCTCGCTCTCTACAGGTAAGAACATTTTAAGGCTGAACAAGCACCCTCCTGTATCAACTACACATCTAAGTAATCTGCTTGAAAGTTCTTCATTGGGTGGCAAAGATTTTGAAAACACAAAGTCTGCAGTCAAATAATTTTTGGAATGCTCGTTTTGGCAGCACATATAACAAATAATTTTTGGAATGATTATTTGAAGGAGAAACACTACAACAGCTCGGAGAACAGAGCCACTCACACAGCCTGTGTTGCTAAGGAACACCTGGCTATAGAACTTGAGGGTGAATATAAGTTCTCCAGGCAAGAAAAAAGGCAGGGCTATTCCAGGTGGAGGAATGCAGAAAGATGGAGATGTCATGGTGCAAAGAACTGTGGGATATTTTCTGCTCAGGCTAAAGTACAGTGAGGAGACATGAAAATGCAGACAAGTTCTAGACTATAAAAACTTCTTAAAAGTCATTCTAAAGAATTTGGACTTCATCCATGTGACCAATGACCCAATGACAAGGTAGTTACAGGATTCAAACCTAAGGACGATTCCTTTGGCTATAGTGGGGAGGTTGATTTGGGGGGCTGGTAAGCTTGTTGAGGCAGGCCACTTGGGTTGTGATTTCAATAGCTGAAAAAGGAAATGAGTCTGAAGCTAAATTAATAACATTGGGGATACAGAGGAAGGGACTACTTGACAGGTACCTCAACAAGAGCATCCATAGAACTTGATGAAGTGATGGATTACAGAGAAAAAGAAGAGGGAAAGAAAGGTAGGCAGACCAACGGAATTCCTAAGTAATATTTTCTGTGTCAGAGACCATTTTTGCAGTCTGTTGAGGCCCAGAAATATTTCTCAAAATGTTAAGTGCATAAAATAAAATACAGAGTTAAAAGGGAACTATTAACACTGACATACAGGTCTCCCCATGGAAGCCCTAAGAGCCTATGGCTCTCAGCCCTTAGCCTTTATCAGAATCACTAGGGAGGGCTTGTTCAAACTGATTGCTGGGTCCCATCTCCAAGTTCCCCAATGACACTGATGATGCTGGTCTCGGAAACACACTTAGGAAGCAATGGATCAGGGTCATGCCCACATTTCTAGCTAGAAACTGGGGTGGACTTGGTACTACTGGCAGGTTTACTTATGTCTGTATCCCAGTGCCTATAACTTAGTGCATATATGAATTCAATAAATACTTTACAAATGAAGTTAGAATGGAGATATAATAGTGAGTTTAGTACTTAATACGGCTGGTTATACCTTTATTTGTTTTTGTTATACTCCCAAAGACAGTGAATTACACTGTTTAGATACAATTTACAAGTTTTGTTTTGTTTTTTTTTTTAAGATTCACCAGATCTTCAGGTGACCAGTTATATTCCTCTATATGAATAAATATGTACAGCATGCTTTTATATTTCAACATAACACTTGGACAGTCTGTTAAAATGCTGAATCCTATTTATTCATATACAAGAAATCTCTCTATTAAGGCTAACAGTGTCAGATCCTGAAAATTTGTAAGAAACTATCACATTTCATAAACTTGGAGAAGTCCAAAGGTTTGCCCAATAAAAGTCTATAAGGAATCTTTTGTAATAAATGGCTGAAAACTATCTTTAATTACCATCTCAATAATTTAGTTACAAAAGGATGTTTCTCTAGCTCCTGACAGTGCTTTAAAAATCATATGTATCCATAATTATTTTAAATAGTCCTGTTTTGGTCTTCTTTACTATAACTACAGTTTCTAAGGTCTATACTTAAGGGAAGATTCAGCCCAGCTTCATTTAAGTTACCACAAACCCACTAAGAATTTCATTACTGGGGTGCCTGGGTGACTCAGTCGTTAAGCATCTGCCTTTGGCTCAGGTCATGATCCCAGAGACCCAGGATCGAGCCCCGCGTCAGGCTCCTTGCTTGGCAGGAGGCCTGCTTCTCCCTCTCTCACTCCCCCTGCTTGTGTTCCCTCTTTGGCTGTGTTTCTCTCTGTCAAATATTTAAATAAAATATTAAAAAAAAAAAAAAAAAGAATCTCATTACTGAATTCAGTATGTATAGTTAAAGTGTCCTGATCTATGCCAGATGCTATGGAGGATGTTACAGAAGCCGAAGAGAGGGTCAGCCACAGTTTAGCTCCTTGAGTATAACCAAGGCCCTCTGATAAGTCTACCTATCGGTATATCACCACAAACGTGCGCATCTTAGAAGCGTGTTATCTTCTCTTCGAATGAAACGGAAGTATCCTTCTAGAGCAAGTCTATGCCACTCTACAGACTATATAACCTACCACATGCCATCATATACTGGGGCTGACCCTTTTGCCTTCCCTCTCTCTCTGATAGTCACATTTCCTCCCACCACCCCTGTCTAAGGATTTACCAGGTAGACCTCTGCAACAGCCTCTTAACCCTTTTCCCCATCCCCAGTAGCTCCCAGCTGTATGGCCATCACCCAGCCTTTATCACTTTTGTTCCTCCCTCCAACATGTTCTTGGCCCCACCAAGATCCCTGGTCTAGCACCGCCGTCCTCCAACATTTGATCCCAACCAGACTTTCTGACCTATTTCCTTTCTGCTTCTCTAAACAGACTTCTTACTCCTGTCAAATTACCCTACTTCCTCTTCTCAAATCAGAACTTTGTACTTCCTTATTTATTTTGCTCTGTTACCTCCCTGACCATGATATCCTGTAAATGTCGTCAAGGTCTTACACACACACCGTGAAATCCAGTAAGCTCATGACACCCTTCTCCCTTAGAAGCCTTTCTTATCCCACTAAACGATCCTCCCTTCCCAGTTTCCACAAAATAAACTGTCATGTATTTTACATAACAGTGCCCAACTTCTCTTCTTGGCCTAACCGAAAGCTTCTACGTACGTAACAAGAGCTCTGCCTCACCTTTGCTAGTCTCCACTTGTCCATATCCGTCCATCACAGGCCACTTGCCTTCAGAGCAAAGGCTCCATAAATAGGTGAGTCCAGAGCCGCACCTCCGTGCTCAGTTCATCTGCAAATGTAGGCTCCTGCTGCACCTCTCCCAAAGGGCCTTCAGGAACATCAAACGAGATAAAATATTTCTTGTGAAGACACTCCGCAGAGTGAATTGGTGGGATAATAATGAATTGGGGAGGCAAATGTACATTTATACGGTACCAGAGAACCAAACAAGACAGGGTGATCTCTAGCTCTAAAAGAGTTAATATGTCATGGGATTTTGGACAGCAGACACCCCCTGCAGGCTCCTGGAGACTACTGAGGAAAGTTTCCTCTGAGGCAAGCCCGGAGGGAAGTGTAGGATTCTCTCTCAGTCAACCGAAAAGGAGCAGCTAGCACAAAGGAGGCCTACTGGCCCGTCTGATTTATCTGAAAACTACCTTAATCTCCTAGTAAACCATCAAAAATCCGAACATGGTAGTCAGAGGTCACCGAGAAATCTTCTGGACAGCACTGGGTGGTCTCCTTCGACAGGCGCCATCATGGCCCCAGCCCCAGGTCAGTGGCCAAGGCAGGAAAGAAAACAGAACATTTCTTCAGTGGGGAACAACAACCAATTCGTTAAACTTTAGCTTTCTGTCCATTTATCTTTCTAAACAAATTGCTTGTTCTTGGCTATAGCCTCGATTAAAGAACCTGTCATTGCATTCATCAGCTTACAGCTCGCCACTCTTCCCTGAGAATGCAGGCCTGGCAATTATCTTCCCCTGCTAGGACAGACTGAGTGTCCTGTAAGGCTAGACCCAACACCCACCATCAGGGTCACCGCAGGGGATCCTCCACTTCCCGGACTCTGATGCACACATGTCACTGATCTGTGCAGGTACACAGAAAAAATTAAGAACAAAAGTGAGTCTCCTGATTTTAATAATTAAAAACTGGCCTTGAAAGCCGACACATACAGAAAAGTCCGATCAGTGGCACATTTTCCATTGTTCCCTTTCCTGTTATGATGTCTACCAGGGGACAGTTACTCTTCAAATATACTTCATACACACAGATCTCGAGAGTATCAAACATATGTATTATGACCCATACAAATCCAATATACAGGAAAAGGCTGGGAAGAGACTTCTGTGAACAACTAGTTGATTTGCTGGGCTTGTTTAGAAAACTGAATGGGACATAAGCCTGTGGTAGAATCCAATTCTTCTACCATGCCATCTAACCTGGTACCGAACAGCATAGAACAATCCAGCTAAGCACATAGGAATGGGACAGAAAGTTAAATACATCTTTCATGTCTAGCAAGAAAAGTCTAACAGAAGGCATTATTTCCTATAAATTCTAATTAGACTAGAAAGGGTTTACCAGAGGATTGTGCTTTGATCCCAAGATCTGTCTTTATCCAACCTGTGAAGCACAAAAGCAGCTCTTTAATTCTGCATTTGAATTTCACACAGCAAAGCCTTTTAGGGTAAAACAAAATGCAGTCCATGCTGACTGTCTAGAGAGATTGGGCTAATTTATGTGATATAAGCGATGCTTTATTTATGGAAGAAGGTAGGTTAAGCTCTCCTGGGCATAAAAACTTGAGCTCTGGAACAATCTCTCCAGACTACTTAAGCAATATCAATAGTTCACTTATGACATTTACACATCTCGGTTAATGTGGCATAACAGAACCAGAGGACCTTTATGCCAAGAATTTCTTTCCACTGTGACTGTAAGTAAACAATGACAAAAAGCCTTCATCCTGAGCATCCAAACTAACGAGTATTCTAAACTCCCGGTTGCTATTCCCCATCCAGATTGGTTTCAACTTTCCTCTTAAGATTTGGAGGGCAGAAATGGAGTATATCATTACTATTATGGTAGCTAAAAAGCTTGTGGAGAAAAAAGTCCCCATTTCCATTACAAAATAAGTATTAAAAATTTGATTTAAAGAAATGATACTGTAAGTAGTTTTTTAAAAATGCACAATTTTTATTCTGCATGTTTCCAAAGAGAGCAAGTAACTCCAAATAGTGTGAAACCTCATTTATCTGGCATGGAGAGAGTAGAGCTCTGGAGGAGTGGTTTCCTGAATAACAAACACTCTGCCATTCATTTCCCTGGAGTGGAAATCTCTCTGCTGCCAACACTCCTCCCCTGGAAAACGTCCCTTCCTCCACTCTGCATGCTCTGGTGGGGCTGTCACTCTGGAGAACACAGCCCCTGTGCCTCGGAGGAAGCATGTGACCCAGATGGGACCAATCACAGCCAACATCTTCCAGGATACAGTGGTAAATCTATAAGCAAGCATGTGACCCAAGCAAGATCTGCATCCTTTCACTTAGTTTTGTGGATAGACGCTGGGAGGAAGAGGGTCCCCTCTCTTCTCTGTCCAAATGACCCAACCATGCAGACTTGGCACAAAAGCAACAGAGTCCTAAGAAATTCCATTTAACCTCCTGGGTCCTGCTTTGCCCCAAGCCAGCCATACCTTTGAATTACTGGTTACATGAGTCAACATTTTCCAGATGAGTTTTTATCACTTGCAACTAAAAGAATTCTGATTCATACAATGCCCAAATTTCACTGGATTTAAAATTTACCCAATATTACAAGAAACCTTCCCAAAACAAAACAAACTAAAGGTTTCTCTACCTTAGTTTAGTTTTGTTGTTTTGTTTTAAGCCATACTAAACAATTTAACCTCTTCTTATTGATCTAGTCGCTTATGTGGTAACATAATGTTCCCAAGCACTATTGAATTATCCCAGCATACTCAACTCTTCACTAAAGAGGTCAATACTGCTTTGTAACAGATTTCTGTGTCTATTACACTGTAAGCAACATAACACCGTCTGAGTGTATTGGGGCCGAATGTGAATCTGTTCATCCTTGTAGCTACGGCTTCCTTCACTACCGCATCCTAGAACAGGTGGGTTTTTCCCCTAAACAAAAAAAACCATTTACTCAAGGGAAACAAATACAGACATGCCTAGCAAGTTGATGTGGATGACTCATCACCCCAGGTCCTTTGTCTCCTAAGAACAGAGCTTCACTCAAGTTACAATACAAACAAACAAAAAGATGAGGGGTGGGGGGAACAGGAAGTGCATGCTGCATATATGCAGCCCCTCTAACATGACCTCCCCCCAATCTCTCCACTTCCTCTGTTTCTCTGTACAACAGCTCCACTCTCATGGCTGCCATAGCCTGGGGCATGAATCCTCTAATTACCACCCTCCTCTCCGGGTTATAAACTGCCTTTCTCACTCACAACTAATGGGCTTAATTTCCCAAGTTTCCAAGCATACCTTCCTGGAAGAGGGATCTGACCTACCTCCTCTTCTTGGACTGGCCAACAGAAAGTCAATGTCGGCCCAGGTCAGTCTCTGTGTTGGATGTCCACTCCTGGCACAATCAGTAGTAGCCAAAGAGAAGTCCCTTTTATTTACTTACTCAATATTGAATTGTTTAACACTCAGCCATTTAATCATTTAACATTAAAATAGAGCTTAATAGAGGCAAGGCACTCCTCTAAGTGTTTTATAAATATTCGTTAATAGTCATAATTAATGAGGTAGGTACAATTACACCCCATTATACAAGTGAGGAAACTGAGGCATACAGAAGTAAATAATTGCCCCAAGGTCCTGAGCCAGTAAGTAGACATGAGCTGAAGTTGTCCAAGGCCAGAATTCATACTCTTATAATCACTATGCCATGGAAAAATTCACCATCAGTTAGGACTACAAGGGAATGGGCAAGCCACATTCTGAAATGGGTTTAGTACACATTTATCCATTCATTCCAATTTTTTGAACATCTGTTATATGTCAGATACTTTTTCCTCTCTGAGGAGACAGCAACAAACAAAACACAAAAAGATCTTACCTTGAAAGAGTCTATTTTTTTGTTTTTGTTTTTTTAAGGCTTATTTATTTGAGAGAGACAGAGAAAGAGAGCACGTTCAGCAGGGAGAGGGAGAGGGAGTCTTAAGCAGACTCCACACAGAATGCAGAGCCTGACAACGGGCTAAATCTCATGACCCTGAGATCTCAACCTGGGCTGAAACCAAGACTAGGAGGCCTCACCGACTGTGCCACCCAGGAGCCCCATAAGGAATTTATATTCTGATCACAGTAATATTACCCTGCACATGCTCACTTACTATTTTTGTAAATATATATGTTTCTTGTTTTTATGGTCTAAATATAGCCATATTAATAATACTTTTATTATTGGTTTACAGTTTATATACAGCCATATTAATAAGGTATGCATTTGGTAGACTTTCTGAAAATGGGATAAATAACAATAATTACAGTTGTTGTTCTCTAACCTGTCTGGATTACTAATTCATCCTGTGCCAGGAACTACACCAAATGTGCATTACTTCATTCATACAAATATACTTCAAGCCTATGTGCTCTATCTAAAATCAAACAGATTTTCTCACCTAACCAGACTTACAACTGTCCAGACAGCCTGACTCATGCTCAATATTTACAATGAATTTATAAAACCTTTCCAGAGCGTTAAGTATGCCAAGCATTGCCCTAAAAGCATATAGCTTTACTTCATTTAATTCTCATAGCCATGCCATAATGCATGAAGGACTAGTACATAATAGTACTTCATTTAATTCTCATAGCCATGCCATAATGCATGAAGGACTAGTACATAATAGTATGTACTATTATGTACTAGTCCTTCATGCAGATAAGGAAGCTGAGGCTCAAACACCCACTAAGTGGAAAAGCCAGAATATAAACTAGGGTCTGCCTGAGCTCCACTATAGACTATTGGGGAAAATGTCACTTACTGGTGGTAGACATGTTCTTAAAACCTCATGAGACACAGAACTATCCATTAAGGAATAAAAAAAATGTTTAAGTACTAACCTCAGCAGAAACTCTAATACTAATATTAAGCAGAGTATCAACTTGGCTTTCAATATATGACTACAAACAAAAATTGTCCACTGCATGTCTCTAAGGTGGGTTTCTTTCACTGGACTACAATAAACTTCAATATGAGAACTACTACTCTATTCTCCTATCTGGATATTTAAATATCAAGTGCATTTCTTAACATGACAGGAGGAAAATCAAAAAGTTTGTATATTTCTCTGAGAAACTGAATTAAGCATAAGGTTAAATTCTGTTTGAAGTATACCAAGGTAGGGGCTCCCAGGTGGCTCAGTCAGTTAAGCATCTGCCTTCAGCTCAGGTCATGACTCGAGTCCTGGGATCGAGTTCCGCATTGGGCTCCCTGCTCAGCGGGAAGCCTGCTTCTCCTCTGCCCCTCACCCCACTCATGTTCTCTCTAATAAATAAATAAAATCTTAAAAAAAAAAAAAAGTATACCAAGGTAAATGAGAGCATCTGGAAATCACTCAAAAGCACAAAGATGACCAAACAAAACTAATATTTAGACATCCCCTTTACCTTCTCAACCCTATTCTAAGTACTCGAATGCCTTGTGCCCCCTCCCCTTAAAGTAAGCGCCACCTTTTGGGACCTGTGGCAGAGTCATAACCTACAGTATCACTACTGCGATTGAGGAGTAAGTCGACAGACCGCTCTTCCCTACCATTTCTGTCATACCTTTTCTCTCTTTCTAAGAGGAACATCACACGCTAGGCTGCTGCTGCTGCTTTTTAGGGTCGTGTCTGTAAGTGGCCAAGAAAGTGAGAATCCTTTAAACACCACTATCCACTACACAGTGTGAACCAGATATCTTGAGAAATGAAAAGGCTTATGAGAAGCATAAGATGCTCTGGCCAATAGAATTATGCCATTAAAGAGAAAAACAAAACAAACACTGCCAAGAATAAGTGTTTTGTTCTTCTAAGCAACCATTCTGGAAGACTTTCATAATTTACTTTGGCCACACCTTGTCACTGAGATGCCTTCAGAGCCCACAGTTTATTTCAAATCAAAACCCTTAAGAGTGGATTTGACTTTAAATTCAAATCACAATTCCCTCAAGAGTGTGCGATATAGTATCCCAGCTACAACCCTTAAAGTTAAAAAAAAAAAAAAAGTCTGACCTTATAAGGCTGTAATATATTCCTATTTTCAGTAATGGCTGTATTACTGAACAACAGATTACATATTTAAAGTAACTTCTCTTAGGTCCTAAGAGTTACTTAGAGGAATAAATTCTGATAATTGTACCTGTTTTAAAATCTAATAGGTGAAATGGTTTAAATTTTCAATGTTCCCATCATATACATCTCCCATAGGTTTCTACTACAGAAGAACTCATTTGTGGACAAAATTTCATTCAGCCTAATGGCCTACCTATAGCTGGACCAAAGTCCCAGGATCTCAGTTAAGAGCTGTTATTCTTCAGGGAACAAAACCAGGAACACCTATCATTCATCTTCCTCCCCTTTCCAAGGTCTTCCAAGGAATTTTTTTTTAAACTGATGTTAATGTGGGAAGAACCACCTCCATTTGCAAGTGAAACAGAAAAACAGAAGCAGGTGGTCAAGGAGCTAAACTGGCCAAGCTTCTGGCCAGTGGCCACAGGGCTTGAATTCAGTCTAGGCCAAGGTTACCAATAACTTCCCCTGGTGCGCACAACTGTCCAGTGGCCAGTCCCACTTTTACAAGAAAGGTAAAGTCTTGCAAAAGACAACAAAAGGCATGGCTAAAAAGACAAACAAACAAAACCTCACTTGATTTCAGAATGTGCTAATGCTATAACAAACACTAGAAAAATAGCCTATTCATTTAAAACGCTCATGGCAAAATAAAGAACAGCAAAGACAGCTAACTCCAGTGAGACGGATCATATATATTCAAGGAATTTACTCAAGATATCAGTCATCAGAACTGTCCTATATCACTCTTATGGTTCATTTTAATGCCTCCGCGCCTTTTTATTACTTCTTCAGTTGCTGGTTCAAATGCAACTAGAGTCAACTTAAATCCAGTTAACTATGCTGGGCCTTGTTGCGGGGGGAGAGAGGGGGAGTAATTATACTAAATAATCTCTAAGCTCTTTTTAAGCGTCTTAATGTCATCACTTATAAAAATTAAAACTTGTAAGACAGTAAATATCGCACCAGCCCTTCCTCACTCTCCATACCTCACAACTGCCCTGCGCTTGAAAACCTAATGACTTGGATGCATTAATACAGTCATGATCATGATTCACCTAAATCAAAAGTAGAAAACTGTATGACTTTTGAATCATTGACTCCACCACACATCACATTTTCTGGCAGAAAAATACTATTATTCATGATGACTTAGAAATACTCTCTCAGTTTGGAATAAAAGTTATCTGGTGCTTATCAGTAAAATATATCAGGTGCTGATCAAGTTTAAAATGTCTTTACACCATTCTGGTATCTATGCTTTCACCTGGATATACTGTTTGGAGCTGTAGAAGTCAAAGTCTCTGGAGAAAATGACTCTTCATTTTGGGCCAAATGCCAGCATACATACGAAAATGTCCTTTATCAACAGTTAAGCAATACAAGGAATTAGGCAAGGTAAGTGCTGACCACAGCTGATGTTATAAATCACTGAGGGGGAAAATCAGGTACATCTGTTGTCCCAGTTTTAAGTCAGGAGTCCATAAAAAACTGCAAGCTAAGCATGGCAATCCTAAGAAAAAAAAAATCAGCACCCTGGGTGGTCCATTCAAGAAGACACACATCCATCTGTTTTATCACTACTGCTCTGATGCTCTAGCTTTCCAAGCAACATCAGTAGTTAACAAAGCTAAAAGCATGAAATTTTATAAACCAAAAATAAAATGCCACTTAGAGCAAGATCACTGAAGGATTAAATAGAGAATTCTACAAACCAGAATATTTGCTCTTTTAATGGAAGCACTTTTGGGAGGTGAGTGGATTAAAAATGATTGTGTGGTTGACTCCATGAAGGAAATTTTTGAAACACACCCTGCTGATAGCTGAGGGATGTAGAATGAATCCCCCCAGGCTCAATTATGCATCTGTGGACCCCACACCCTTTCTCTTACAGCCTTTGATAAGAATCATGGCCTCTATTGGAAGCTACAAATCAAGACTGAAAGAAACCACAATTTTTACTTTTCAGCTGCAAAAATGGTCAAGGCTGACAAGAGTACGGAGATAATTCACTTCTGTCATTCACCAGCCAGAATCCGAGGCACTGACCAGTGCCAGCACTGAGTGGAAACTCACCTACAATAGGCACCCCGTAGACATGTATTAATCTGAGTAAGGGAACAACTCAACGAGTTATCACACACTCCATTTGCACTTTTTCCTGAAGCAGAGCTTCTGAGCGTTTTCAAGAAGCTCATTTCTACACAACCACTGGAAGTTCAATTATTACCATCTCCATTCCCATAGGCAAAGCAGACGCAGCAAATTACAAGGAGGCAAAGGGGCTACAAAGCAGCAAAAGAAAATTAGAAGTGACGATGGGACAGCAAAGTGGAGGAAAAAAGTATAAAAGGCAAGGAAAACATTCAAAAATCATATATATTTAGGGTTTATTGTAGGAGTAAACTATACTTAACTCAATAGCTCCAAAGACAACATTACATTCCAGAGCGAGAATTACATTCATAATGATGACCTCGATCACTCACACAAAGGTCAGGCAATATTTAGAATACCCTAAGAGGGAAGGGAGATTTAATACCTTTTACCAAAATTTTCTTAAGAAATATTCTTAACTCGGGCGCCTGGGTGGCTCAGTGGGTTAAAGCCTCTGCCTTCGGCTCAGGTCATGATCTCAGGGTCCTGGTTTCGAGGCCTGCATGGGGCTCCCTGCTCGGCAGGGAGCCTGCTTCCTTCTCTCTCTCCTCCTGCTTCTCTGCCTACTTGTTATCTTTCTCTGTTAAATAAAGAAATAAAATCTTAAAATATATATATATATATATTCTTTTTTTAGTAGTAGTGAAAGGGAAATCTCAGGCATTCAGAAAACCCCATAAAGTGCTCACGGAATCTAAGAAATTCTAAAACCAGACTTTTAAAGCCAAATGCTCCCTAAGAAATTAGGGATAATTATTGATAAAAATATTATAATCATTAATAATTAATATTATACTTATTGTATTATGATTATTTAATTATTGATAATTATTGGTGAAATGATAATTATATCAAGATACTGAGATACACAGAAATATTGCCAGCTACTGCTTCAGAGCATAGTATATACAGAGAAGCAGGACCATATGTGCTTAAAAGAGTGTTTTTCTAGTCAGACACTACCTTGCAACCACTGCCGTGCATTTAAAATATCCATGTCAAATTTCTCTAGAGTCACAGCACACAAATGCACACACACAAGCACACGTGTGCAGACACATATACAGGCCAAAGTAACATGAACATAGATCAGACCTACTTCCACTAAACACCCACAACTTACTCTCCAGAGCATGGTAAATATCTTCAATTCTAAATATTAGAAGAACTTTCACAAGCAGTCTCTGACCCTCCTTTGCAGCCCAGATATATCATGATCACACTTCCATGGTGTAAGCTTCTGTTTTCTTATCACATTGGCAAGGCTGAATAGCTCACTTCTGATATTAATTTTCCCCTGAAGTGAAAAAATAATTAACCTATTTTCCAGAAAGAAATAACTGATGAGGGGCGCCTGGGTGGCTCAGTTGTTAGCAACTGCCTTCCGCCCAGATCATGATCCCGGAGTCCGGGGTTTGAGCCCCACATCGGGCTCCCTGCTCAGCAGGAAGCCTGCTTCTCCCTCTCTCACTCTCCCTGCTTGTGTTCCTTCTCTGTGTTTCTCTCTGTCAAATAAATAAAATTTAAAAAAGAAAGAAAGACCTGATGAATATAATTATACCCTGCTTCCCAGAACAAAGTAGCTTCTGAAAAGAAAAACTACACAACAGTAATAAGAAAAAATTCTGACAATGTCTTCTTTTATTTTGCTAAATATCATCCATGTAAATACAGGGTTTTTTTTTTCCTTTTTTTATGTCTGGTGCTTTTTCTTTTATCTTTAATATAATATTTGGTCCATGGAAAGTCACATAATGTTAAATAACATGAGGTAGAAAGCATAGAAATGTAAGGGAACACAATGAATCAACCACATGATCCAGTAGCCAAAACTTTCCAAAAACATGCATTCGACTAGGTACTCCCCTCCCTTTATCTTATGCCCCTATCCTCTAAAGGTGATTTCTTCACACACCCATGGAAATAAATGTTCTCCACATTTTTATGGTTGGAAAACATATCCCCAAATATGTCAAATGACTCTTCTGCCTCTTTATTCATTTGCTGGGGCTGCCAAAATCAAATACCACAGAGTGGGTGGTTCAAACAACAGAAATTGATTTTCTCACAGTTCTGAAGGCTAGAAGTCCATGATCAAGGTGTTTGTAGCATTATTTTCCTCTGAGGTCTCTCCTTAGCTTTCAGACAGCTAACTTCTTGCTATGTCTTACACAGGGTTGTCACTCTTTGTATTCATACCCCTGTGTCTCTTTGTATGTCCAAATTTCTTCTTGTTATAAGGACAACAGTCAGTAGAATTAGGACCCACCTTAAAGGCCTTTTTTTTAATTTAAATATTTGTTAGTTTACATACAGTGCAATATTGGTTTCTTGAGGAGAATTCAGTGATTCATCACTTACATACAACACCTAGTGCTCATCACAAGTGTCCTCCTTAATCCCCATCACCCATCTAGCCCATTCCCCACCCACCTCCCTCCATCAACCCTCAGTTTGTTCTTTATTATTAAGAGTCTCTTATAGCTTGTCTCCCTCTCTCCTCAAGGCTTCATTTTAACTTAATCACCTCTTTAAAGGCTCTGTCTCCCTGCAGTCCCATTCTAAGGAACTGAGGATTAGGACTTCAACATACAAATTTCAGGGGGACACAATTCAGCCCATAACACTATCCAAATGAAATTTAAAGCAGATATTCCATTAAGTTTCCAGTGCTGTGAATTTTGGGATTCTTTACAGCAACTTAAAGAAAATGTCCTCCATCTAGAAGGCTAATATTCACTTGGCCAAACAAGAAATGTCCACAAAAAGAAAAAGAGAGAAACACTCCAAGAAAAAGAAAAGCCAGAGGCTTTATCTGTTCTTCGTGGGCTCACTTTAATGTGCCAGACTCTCTCTTAGGTTCTGCACTATGTCTTTGTAAGAAGTCTCCCCAAATTTCTGAGATAGCTTGTCCTCTATCTCTAGTGAAAGGTGAACCATTCGAAGCACCTGATCTCAGATGAAGGCCAGATACTCCTCATTTCCACCGTATAAAAAAACAAACAAACAAACAAACAAAAAAATGACTTTTAGATACTCACTGCCAGCATTATAAGAGGTAAAAATCAGGGCAATTGCTCCTCTAAAGCTAGACTACACTAATTGCCTAAAATTACAGTAATTCACATTTTTAAGTGTTTATCTTGTGTAATAGAGATAAATTCATTAGCTTGCAGTCCGTCATTAAGTGGAAAAACCATAATATCAAATGGTAAATATTATATGATCCTGTTATTAAAAAGAATGTATCAAATACATTTTAAAAATGTAAAGAAACGAAGGAAACACTATGAAGAATAATAGTAGGTTACTTCTAGTAATGGCATTATAGATGGATTTTGGTCCTTTTTCTTTACATTTTTTCCCCATATTTTCAACCATGAAGTGTTCAATCTTATTTTTTGCTATACAGATGCATCAGCAAAAATGATGGTGTATTGTCCCAAAGGACCCCTATATAGGTAGACCTTACCCCAAAATACATAGTTTCAGATATGGACAAAACCTGGAAACCAGAAAGAGGCTTAATTACCTCCTGTGAGCCCTTCATGACAATCACTCAGATCCCATGGACATTTATCATTTCACTGATGCCAAAGACATCTGGCATGTCAACTGCTCAAAGGCCAACCGATGACTACCCAGAATCCACATAATCCCTCCTACATTCTACACATTTGCCTGATTAATTCAGTGTCAGGTTTTATAGGCATTCTGTCCAAACACTGGGGGGAAACAAACCGCTAAAAAGCTTGATCTCCGTTGTGCACTGTTCAAGAAAGAAACTGTAAAAGGGATGGTGCCTCTCCCACCCCCAATTTAGAATTGCTTTTCCATGTTTCAACAGAAGTGTTTCAACTCAAGGGAAGGAGGGAAATGTCACTTCCGGATAATAGGCCTTGTTGTATTAGATTATTTTCCATTGTCTCTTTCTGAAGACTTAGTGGCCAGGCAGCTGTTTTTTTGGCAGCAGCTCCTCTCATCCCAGTTCCCAAAGGAATCATTTCCTAGAGATGCAAAACAGAAGTGGCTTTGAAGCCCGCACTGCTCTTTTAAAGGTGGTCAGCCATTAGTTCAAAAGGGCTCCACCGGAATCTTGTGTGGCTCTCCAAATAGTTATTCGTTGGGCAATATTTAGGAATCTCCTGCTCCCAAAGGCCCCTGCATACTCTGAACACACTACGAAGACCTGCTGGCCATCCCAGTTATGGCTGTGCCGGCTGAGGCAAAGTCTGGAAATGTTCAAGGGCCGGCGCCAGCCCAGCAAAACCCCACGGCAAGACATTTCTAGTGGCAATTCCAAGTGGAAAAAGACCCCCTGAGAAGGGTTACATGAGCCATAGTATGTTGAATAATGCAATGACCAAAATAAGTCAAAAGAGCAAGTGGGGTATCTGTGCGGACTGACGACAGAGGGACTGGGCCCCAGCAGGTGTCCCATGCCCATACCTCCGAGATGGCCACTCTGGCCCTTCCAGTGCAGGCTTTTCCTTCCTCTGCACCTTCCCTCAGCCCTCTCCACCACACACAGACTCCCTCCCAATTCTCTACCTGCGATCTGCCCTGCCTGGGCTTGCCAGGTGCGGTCCGAACCATGGTGAGGACCATGCCATCTGCCAACTCCCACCCTGACCAGCGGAAGACCTTCAACTTGTTGGCTGGCTCTTAGAGTCTGTAGTATCCCATCAGACATTAGTACACAATCGGATCCGGCTTCTACAACCTATAAACAAATTGTTCACACAAGCACACACGATCTGGAAAAGACTGCTGTGATCTTGAAACACCATGTCTTTTAGCTTGATCTATTCTCTCCCAATGGCTTTAACAAGTCAGAAGCTCATCCAACTCACTGCTCAATTTAATGACAAGCTGCCTACCTTCCATCATAGAAATGCATGTGAGTGGACCCTGCACAGAAGCCCAGGCTCACTGATTTTCACCACTGACTAGCAAAAGGACCCAAAACTTTCTCTTCGCTATCATATCAGATCACTCTCTCTCTCACTCACACACTCCACATACACATACCTCCAAATATATATCAAAGAAATCATGATTATAGGGAATAAATGCAGACATTTAAATAAATTAGTATTACTATAATTAAAAGTTCTCACCACTACCTTAGGATAGAACACACTCCTCCTTTCTTCAAAAGGCTCCAGAGTCCTCCTAATTTTAGGGCTCTTTTTCTCTTCCATATTGTATTCCCCGTTGAATGGTACCTGGTTCTCACTAGATGATGCTTTTTCTCCATGTTCTCCCCAGTGTTTTTGCTTGCATGCCTACTAAAAGAATTACAACTACGCTTCCCCTCATACACGTTTAAGTTGACATCTGAAGTTTTTCAGCTCGTTTGAATAGTTATAGAGGATCTAACTGCCAAGGTATCATATTATGACATTTAAAAACTAAATTGTAACATGATTCTCTAAACTGAATTCAACTAAATCAAAACACCAGAACTACTTCACATCTATCATTATTCATTTAAAAAAAAGAAAAAACAACTGAAAAAGCTCTTGAGAAGCACAAATTTCTATTTGATTTTATAGTTCTATCCCAGTTCCCCCAGAAAATTTGGTCTCAGTATAAAACATCTTTACTGTTTGGAAGTTTTTTTGTTTGTTTGGTTGGTTGGATTTTTTTAAAAATTTTATTTATTTGACAGAAAGAAACACAGCCAGAGAGGGAACACAAGCAGGGGGAGTGAGAGAGGGAGAAGCAGGCTTCCCGCCCAGCAGGAAGCCCGATGTGGGACTCGATCCCAGGTCTCCAGGATCATGACCTGAGCCGAAGGCAGTCGCTTAACCAACTGAGCCACCCAGGTGCCCCTGAAAGACATTTCTTAGGAAAATGGGGAATATCTGCATAACTTGCATGTCATTCCTCTTCTTGAGCAAATTAATCTTAT
Source organism: Spilogale gracilis (assembly GCA_004023965.1). Classification (NCBI taxonomy): domain Eukaryota; kingdom Metazoa; phylum Chordata; class Mammalia; order Carnivora; family Mephitidae; genus Spilogale; species Spilogale gracilis. The sequence goes on along the minus strand of PITA01006950.1, from coordinate 43,763 downwards.
CAAGACTGGATAAGCTAAAGATAACTTCAAATGCCGCTGACTCGGCAGGCAGCCTGCTTGTCCCTCTCTCACTCCCCCTGCTTGTGTTCTCCTCTCTGGCTATGTTTCTCTCTGTCAAATAAATAAAAAAAAAAAAAAACAAACCAAAAAACCACTGGCTTCAGAAATACACCACTTAAGGACTGACAAATGAAATACTTTTTCCAATTAAATCATCTGTAGATGAATATTGCTAAAATGAGACAGAATTCACCAATTTTATTCTATTTATTTATAAATAGATTTATTAATCTAAACGCTGAGAAAACTTGTTCACACAAATAACTACATGGAAATTTAAATGTGTTGTAATAATGTTCTTCAATAGTTTGAATTCCTTCTGGAACATATGACAGAAACAATCTCAGGGTGATCTATCATCAAAATTATTTTTAATGATCAACTGACAACTCTATTAAGTCCTCTTTCAATTTGTGGAAAATAAAGAATTGGATGCCAGCTGAATTGCAGATGTATTTGTTAACCTGTCACTAGAGTCATTAATTTTTATCAACACCAACACCACTATTTCAATCATCCCTTTGTTTGGGGTCTAGGACTTTTTCTAGCTCGGGGTCCGAAAAGCACCCTAATATGACCAGGGATGCACGGGAGACTAATCTTACTGTCAGTGGGAGATGACCTATCGAGGTAACTGAAGTTAGGAAAGGACACTACGGGTAGCAAAGAAAAATATATATGGAAGTTGAGATCTGAAAATTAATTCCCTGAAATCCACCCAGGCCCCTCACCTGCTCATTAGCCACCAATGGGTTTGTGCACTCCTGTCTAAAGATCTCCTCTTGACCCCACAGTGTTCTACTTGGCCCTCACTCCAAAGACAGCACGAGGCTGGCAGCTTCTTCTCTCCTGCAGTAGTAACGCAGGTCTGTCTGTGTGACCTCTCATATAACTTCCCATTATGAATAATGATACAAAATTCTTTTTTTTAAAGATTTAACTTATTTTTATTTTAGAGGGAGTGCAAGCACAAGTGGGGAGCCTGATGTGGGGCTCAATCCCAGGACCCTGAGATCACGACCTGAGCTGAACTCGAGCCTATCGCTTAACCAGCTGCACCACCCCAAATTCTTAACGGCTCAATTTGTTGGCACTGAAAAAATATATTGGGGGGGAAAAGAAATCTCATACATACAATGCCCTTATTTGGCTTTTCCAGAATCAAAACAGAAAAACCTGTATTTTGCGCAAACCTGCCAATTACTGTATTTTAATTACAGCAATTTTTACCCCCCAGAGTCTTCTAACCGCAAGTCCTGCTCAGTAACAATGTGGAAAGTGACTCATTATAGTAAGCTGTCTCCTGAGTACCCACTTCTTTAACCAAGTGCATTTGCTCTGATAGTACTCTATGCAGCTATGAGACGGCACATAAAATAAAAACAAGTTCGGTGGTTATTGTTTGTATTTGTCTTTAATGAAAGCACTGCACAGATGCTGGTCATCTAGGTGTGAGCAGCCTTATAAGAAGTTCTCTTTGTAACCTAAGTTGCCCTAGGCTACAGGGCTGGTGAAGCGGAGTGAAGGTTGGAGGGAAAATAATTCCCCTGCCAGCCAACTTCCAATTCCAATCACCCCTGTCCGACAATTCAGCTCCAGGGCACGCAGTTACAGACACACCAAGTCCTTAGGCAGAGACACCGGGAAGCTACGTTGCCCCAGCAAAGTGCTGCCTGTCCCGCCTTCGCAGACGCTGGGACCCAATCAGCACTGCCTGAGGGATTTCAGAGTTGCAGGTCAGGAATCAGACAGCCCAGGCACCAAGTCTGCTATCAGCCCTTACTAGAGTTGTGTGACCTTGGGCAGGTAAGCTTTCCAAACCTCACAGAGCTCTTCTAAAATACAGGGATGATAATAATAGCATCTATCTCACAAGGTTACTGTGAAAAGCAGACAAGCTAATAATGCATTTAAGAACACTTACCCTGGTGCCTGACACAGAGAACCATTCATTTAATGGTAGCTATTGTAGTTAAAGAAAATATTCTCTCGTATATTTGTAAACTAGTTTCTTTGGAAGTCAGTTCATAGATGACATGTCAAACGCAATAGAAGAATATTGATTTTTTTTTCCCACGGAAATTTAAAATAAGCCCTTTTATAAGGTCAGGGGGGAACAAAAGGCACCTTTCAGGGAACTCTCAATTTTTATCCCACGGCATGAGGTTTACCTCACAGAAATGCTGTGCTTCTTGCTCTGGAGAGACCACGGGCAGTCTCCTGGGCACGAACCGCCACGCGTGGTCACCTGCTTAGCCTAAGCTGTGTGTGCGTGTGCGTGTGCATATGCGTGGATGCACACAACACACCCTATGACACGCGTCCCCTGGGACTTCCCTGGATATAGGAGAATGGCTGCAGAGGGTCAATCCAATAAACAAATTGTGTTAAGTACCCAGCATCAAGATCAGAAAAATCCCCAAATGCCTAATGACACCAGAAGCAGGCTCTCATTCCCCAAAACCATTCTGAAGACTGCTTCTGGCCTCATTTCCCCTCATCACAGCCAGGGACACGAAAAGCACCGATGTGTTATGGCACATGCACTGACAGCTGGTAGAGGAGTCTGGCCCTTTCACTCACCTATGCGCTTGCAAGGGGAGGCCTTTTGACTCTTTCATTTTTAATGCCCCTAAGTCATTTCATAATTTAAATGAGTCAAGAACTTCCCCAGAAGAGAATCAAGGAGGGAAGATGAGTGCAACATGGGGAGGCAAGGGGAGGCAAGGGGAGGCAAGGGGAGGGAAGGGGAGGGAAGGGGAGGAGGGAGCCGAGAGAGAAAACAAGCAGCAGTAGCAGCTCTATCTCCCTTTGGATTCAAAAGACTCGCTTTGTAAAACTCTTCAACTTCTCTGCGACCAGCCTCTCCAGCTCAGCCAAGAACCACAACATCCAGCAGAAGGAAGCCATAGAGAGACGGACAAGAGGTGAACTGAGAATATATGGTTTCCTCACATCCCTCCTCAAGGACCACCCGATCCTTCACAAACACCAAATCCCAGCTTTCCGAAGAAGCTGCCTCAGTACACTGACAAGGACATCGCCTGGTTGCTGGTAGCAGCTAATCAAGTGGAAATGATCGGTTTTGTGTGCTTCTAAGGAAAAAGATCCGAAAAACACAACTTCTTTTTCCATCCGTCATCCATCACACTTGCCTTCAATCAACCCTTTCATCCTCAGTTGAGGATCACAGAAGAAAAGCTCAACACACTGAGCACAGGTACACGTGCAGCGGACTGCCAAATCAGCTTCTGTGAAGATCTCACTGTGCTCACCCACCCGTAAGAAGGCAGGGCAATATCCATTATAAAAGCTACCTGAAAAATACAGCAGCTTCAGACATGAAATGAACCGATGACGAAAAAAGGAATCAACATTTTTTTTAAAGATTTAATTTATTTATTTGACAGAGAGAGAGAGAGAGATCACAAGTAGGCAGAGAGGCAGGGAGAGAGAAAGAGGAGGAAGCAGGCTCTGGGATCATGACCTGAGCCGAAGGCAGAGGCTTAACCCACTGAGCCACCCAGGCGCCCCAGGCATCAACATTTTTAAAAACTGTGTTTGAGTTTAGCCAAGTCTTCTAGAGTTATGGTAACAAATGCTCAAAAATTTAGGATCCTTACTTGGGCAAAGAAATAAACATCAAAGCGACCACAGGAGAAAGACTTCTAAGTGAAGTCTCTAGGAACCTTGTCCTCCAGATACCAAGTAACACAATGCTAATATATCATTACCTATTCGGGAGCTGCAGGAAAACGCCGCACACAAGGAGTTGGCTTTTTTAATCCTACACACACACACACACACACACACACCCAGAGGTGAATTGAAGCTACTTGGCATGCAAGATATCCCTTCACGGAACACGCAAGTGCCTCAAAACAAAGTTAACTGAAATATACAGTCACCTCAAAACTCTTTCTTCCACACTCTATGAAAACCTAACTTAATTAGAAATGTAGAAATAAAACTGGCAGCTCTACTGTCAAGATTTAGGGGATTAGAATAGCTTTGTAGCAAATCCTCACAATCAGACATGTGCAGGGAAAGAGGCACCTGAACGGTGTGATGAATACTGAATGTACACTTGCATCACTTTAGTATAAGCATAAACACTTTCCATTTAGACAATCCCTATTGTACGAACTTCTGGCTTGTTGTCAGTAAGCTGACAAGTTGTCAATTCTTCGAAAAGGGGTGGGGGAGAGGGACAACATCAGCTCCTTGTTCCGTAGTAACAGTAAGTCCAAAAGGCTAAAATAGAACATGACTAGAAAACAAAATTCCAAAGTAAAAACTCAAGACGTGATAGCTTCCAAGTCAAGCACTGAGCAGCTGTAAGGACGGTGCCTCCGCACTTCATCACACGGACAACTAACCATGCACAGGAGAGGGTGTCCACTGAGGGGACGTGCAGCAGCGGCAGAACACAGCCAGGGCCTCAACCGGGAAAACCTCCGGGGACCCTTGCCCTCCCAAACTGCCCAACAGGTATTCAAAGGCCCAGGGGCCTCTGGGAAATGGAGGCCCAGCACCGGCCCACCCCACCACCTCCCTTCCTTTTGCAAAGAGCCTTTTACTCCACAGGATACCATTTGAGATCCGCCAGGCAGATCAGACAGAAAATCTGCTCTTTTGGGCTTGAAAGTAAGTGTGAGTTGGTCGTGTGGAGCTCAAGCACTGTGAAATGGAATCTGGGTGTGCGGAGTTCAAAGCACTGGCTTTTCCTTAGAAAACTCTCAAAGCACAGCACCGACAATAAAAGCACAAGCCCCAGAGTCACTTATGGCGCGGTCTCAATTCGAGGATGACAGCACAAGCTGACTGTCAGCTTCTAGAAGGCACTATCCTGCTGATGGCGCTCTTCTCTGGAGCAGCTTGGGTCCCCATGGCGCCTCCCAGCACCTGGTGATTATGCACTGCTGACACCTCGGGAGGAGAGCCTGGCACAGCGGGCTGCTGTGTGTATTAGAGGGTACGAAGTCCAGACTCCCAGATCAGTCACTGTTGGCCCCTCTAGGAAGCTTCCCAGGGTTGAAGGCATGATTCCGGTGGTTTTCCTGAAGTTGACACGAAGTGCTTCCTAGGGCGCCTGGGTGGCTCAGTCAGTCATTAGGCGTCTGCCTTCGGCTCAGGTCGTGATCTCAGGGTCCTGAGATAGAGCCCTACATGGGACTCCCTGCTCAGCGAGAAGGCTGCTTCTTCCTCTCTCACTCCCCCTGCCTGTGGTTCCCCCCCACCGTCAAATAAATAAATAAATCATCTTTAAAAAAATGTTTCATAGTAACTGCACTATTAAAAGAAAAGAATGAAAGACTTTTTTTTTTTTAAAGATTTCATTTATTTGACAGAGAGAAACACAGCCAGAGGGGGAACACAAGCAGGGGGAGTGAGAGAGGGAGAAGCAGGCTTCCCGCTGAGCAGGGAGCCCCATGTGGGACTCGATCCCAGGTCTCCAGGATCATGACCTGAGCCGAAGGCAGTCGCTTAACCAACTGAGCCACCCAGGCACCCCTGAAAGACATTTCTTAGGAAAATGGGGAATATCTGCATAACTTGCATGTCATTCCTCTTCTTGAGCAAATTAATCTTATCAAGACTGGATAAGCTAAAGATAACTTCAAACGCCGCTGACTTCCCTCATTTGATGTACTGACATCACTTAACAAACTAATACAATATTCTAGATAATATTCAATGCTGGCAAGGGACTGAGGAAACAAAAACACTGGGAGGAGCACACAATGGCACAGACTTATGGGAACATCATTTGTCAAGATCTATAAAAAGCTTACATGTACACCCTTCTGATCCAGCAATTGTACTTCCAGGAATATACTGTACAGATATAGTCCCATGTGTCATTACATGATTGCACATATTTGCATATAATAAACAGAAATACCTTTGAAGTGGCATTGTTTAGAATAGCATGATACTGGAATTCACAACAAGAGGTGTTTAAATAAATTATGATACATTCCTACACTATAACAGTATGCAACTATTAAAAAGAAAAGGTAATTATTCATAGCAGTCAAGATATGGAAGCAACCCGAACACCCCATCAAGAATGGATAGAGAAAATGTGGCATGGAATATTATCCAGCCTCACTAAAGAAGCAAATCCTGCTATTTGTGACCACATGAATGGACTGAGAAGAGTCAATGCTAAGTAAAATAAACCAGACACAGAAAGACAAATACTGCAAGTAAAATGTAAAATCTAAAATCATCCAACACATAGAGCAAAGAGTAGAATTGTGATTGCCAGAGGCTAAATAAAGGGGGATAGGAAGCAGGATCACAGGACTGACAAGGATGGACAACAGATGTATTTGTATCTCAGTGGTATAAAGACAAACACATTGGGGTGCCTGGGTGGCTCAGTTGGTTAAGCGACTGCCTTCGGCTCAGGTCATGATCCCGGAGACCTGGGATCGAGTCCCACATCGGGCTCCCTGCTCAGCGGGAAGCCTGCTTCTCCCTCTCTCACTCCCGCTGCTTGTGTTCCCTCTCTGGCTGTGTATCTCTCTGTCAAATAAATAAAATCTTAAAAAAAAAAAAAAAAGACAAACACATTGGTATGTCCGTGCACTGCCTTATGTGAACAGGTCTATAGTGGAGCGTGGGCATGTGTACCCAAGTGGTCACCACGAACTGCACAACAAACTGACAGGGGGCTGCCCCACGGATGTGAACTGCAGGATGAGGGCCAGGAACTTCAGCTGTTATCAGATCACTAACTTTTTGCACCTTTTGAGTTTTATACCATATGCTATCAAGTAGATGTAAGAATACCCATTCTGAAGCCATGGCGCCTACCTTCAAATACCAGTTACATCCTTGCCCTGTGGGATCTCAGACAAGTTACCTGATCTCTGTACCTCACTTTCTTCAGCTGAAAAAGTGGTACTACAGTAGCTATCCCCACAGGGTTGACAAGAGACATATGAAGGGCTTAGAGCAAAGCAGACACACGGCGAGCCTCAACTTTTAAGTATTATGGTTATTACTATATATAATTTTCGAATAACTTTTAAAGTATATTAGTTTTTTAAAAACAGCTAAATTTATAATGTACTTGTATGGAAAAATATAATTTTAAAAGTTGCAAAACACATAATGTGATCACATTTTTACTTTTTCTTTTAAGATTTATTTATTTGAGAGAGAGTGCTCATGCAGAAGCATGAGCATGGGAAGAGGCAGAGAGAGAGGAAGAGAAGCTGGCTCCCCACTGAGCATGTCGGACTCAATCCCACAACCCTGAGGTCACAACCTGAGCCAAAATCAAGACTCAGACATTCAACCAACTGAACCAACTGAGCACCCCAGTAATCACATTTTTCAAAAGACAGAATGTTAAAGAATCTAAGAGGCTCTCCCTCAAAGCATCAGGAATGATAACGTATAAAAAGGAGAGTGGGGGAAGGTGAAGAGACACTTGAGCTTCATACTCTATACTCTCCCATGCTGTGAACTTTTAATCACAAACAAGCGCCAACTGTATGTGTGAGAGACAAAATCTAGAGCTCACAGAGCACCAAAGCCTTGTTTCACGAAAGAAACTAGAGGACCGGGTAATAAAGTAATAAACAGTTCCCCTTTCATCCACGGGAATGAAAGAGGAAACAAGTCAAACCAATGGGGATCAAAATGTCAGCTTCACTAGCAACCAACCCTCCACACAGCAACACAGCTGGATGTATACACATCCCACTCACTACCAAGGCAGAACATATAAGACCTAGAACAGCACACACAAAGACACAATGAGAATACAACGGTGCCCTCTGGAGTTGTGCAACATGGTGGCCACTGGTCTACACAATGCTCTTGTTCAAATGAGCAGAAGAAACAGCTCAGGTTCCAGCACAGCTGGCTGGGTACAGCAGAGCTCTGGCAGGCTTCCAGCCCCCACTTACTCCCTTTGTGCAGTACACAAACCACATCACTGTACACAGGGCCCAGCTAACACTCCTACACTGAGTTTAAGTCACAAGCATGAAGGCCTCCCACACCACCATTAACCTCACAAATCAGAAGGCAGACTCTCTGCAGGGACAGGTACCATTGGAAAGGAGGGACTGAGGCAGGCTGGCCAAGCACCTTCACTCCAAGTAGCCGCCCAGTTGCCAATCAAGTGAGGAAGGGAGGGAAGCAGCTGAGAAAGGGCAGGCTGTTTCTTTAACGGAGCTCCTCTACTTAGGAACAAGAGGAGAATTAAGTATTTCCTCTTAAAAAAGATGCTATCAACTAAGGTATTATCTAGAATTGAGGCAGAAGAGCAATAAAACATGGAAACCAGAAAGAGCGAAAGAAATTTCAAATGAAAGTTACTTACAGAAAAGTCACTTATAGGAAAGGGCCCACAAACTGTGAGGCCTTGGTTTTTGTGCCTTAATTCAAAAACAGCAGGTGTGCTCACCTCCTTGTTACATCATGGGATTTTCCTACTAGAGTTTTTCAAAGAGGACACCGGAGGCATTTGGGACAGAGGCATCTTTCCTTCTGGAGGCCATGTAGCATTTCTGGTTGGGTCCAGTGAATGCCACTAGGTCTTCCCAATCACTCCATTAATGAAACAACATGTTTCCAACACTCCTGGGAGTGAGAGAGGAAGAGTTCAGCTAGGTTGAGAGCCACAGATCTAAAATGGAATAAGGTAATGCATCAGCTACATACAAGAGTATTATGATAATAACTTTTTAGGAGTGATCTAGTGCAGTTCCCCAGTCATTGTGCACACACCATTAGGCTTCCTCGCCTTTACTTACACTTTCTTTATCGAAGAAAGGTCCTTCCGCAATTCTGCCACCCACCTAACTCCTCCAATTACTTCACCACTCTTTCCAAATATCATCATCTCCAGGATACTCGTGCTTGCCTGGATAAAAAGAGACCTTCCTCCATGCCCCCTGCCTCTCCCAGAACCACTGCCAGTGATCCCTTCTATTTTCTCCATGCAGACTTGAGCTCCTTGGATATCAGTGTTCATCTCTGTACCCACAGTATACTGCACTGCCTACCATGCATACCTAACACATACTCCACGGAGGAGTGAATTTCTAAGCTTCCTGAGATCCAAAAACCCCACCCTCCCTGGTGTTGACCCATCACAAGGGAGGAACTCCTAGATCAGAGAATATTGCACATATAGAGTCGTGTGCATGACCATCACTTGCTAAGAATATCCAAGCAGGGTCAAGTTTTCCCAAGCCCTCCCCGCCTCCCTCCTGCATGATCAGTGGGCACTTCACAGGGACAGTGCTCTCAGCAATTTCTCCACAGTGCACGATAGTCTCCACCTCACCATCACGCAGGAGCGTTACAAAGGAAACATCTGACGTGAGGTTTAATAGCGCATATACTCCAAAGTGTCTTTCATTTTGCTTTTTTCCTTTTTGAGCAAAGGGCATAAGCCACTATCCATATGTTGGCAAGTTTCAGGCAGCAATGGCACTGACCCACCTCACAAACAACTGGTTCCCTGGAGACCAGCGGGTGACTCCATCCTGGCAGGGGAGCCCTGCGCTCTTGTGGTCATAGGCCTTGGAAAATGGCTCCCAGAAGTGTAAGCCAGGCCTTTCCCAAGGGGCTTTGTAAGTCTGCTCCTTCACAAACACCTATGTGACCCTCATAACCCTTTCTGGGGGCTTGCAGTTCTTGCGAGAAGGCATTAGGGATGGTATCATGATCAATTATAACAAGAGCTGATTTCCATCCTGAACTTAAGATCATCCATAGTAATTCTTTATGCTTGTAAAGTCCTTTATAACTTCTATGGTTTCACAAGAATGATCTCACCTGATCATGATAATTACATTGTGAATAGCAAGGTAGTTATTATTACCCCTGTTTACAAAGCAAGAAAATAAAGTTTAGCACCCTTCCCATACTTGGAAAAATTTTAAATAAAAGTGCCATGGCCTATAAAAATGCTAAGGAATCCACAGGAAACCAGTAATACTGAACTAGAAAGTGACCAGGACACACAGCACTGACAATGTGGAGGTTGCTTTTGGTCTGGGTAACACAGCAACGAAGTGTGGGCTGGCACGTTGACATTCTCGTCTACACATGGTGGCCACCCATCGAGACCTGGGTTGGTCCAGTACTCAGACATGAACATGTACAAGTGTAAATAGTCAAAGTCCTGTAGACAGAGAAAATACATATACAAAGGAACAAACTGAGACAGTCCTTCAAACAAACAGCAGAGCTGGGCTGTCTTGACGGGTCACATTTTATCTGTGCTCTGCTGTGACTTTATTCCCTGTGCCTTAACTGTGTCATCACTAAAATGGGAAAATATCTCCTCCTATCTACTTCTAAGATGCTAAGAGGATAAAACAGGACAAGTAAGAAAGCAATGCACATTTAAAAAAAAAAAAACCCATATCAATGGAATAGGATATTATTATTCTACACACAGGAAAGGTATAATTGCTTATAAATAAAATAAATAAGTGCTCAAGTCATCTTCTATCAGATTTGATGACTTCACAAGGGAGTTGGAACTTGGGTCATCCTCAGTGAGCTATCTGGGGCGAAAGTCACTTGAAATTTAAAGACACCCTCAGTCTGACTATAATACTTAACTTACAGGACAGCGTTAGCATTACGTCTCCCTGGTATGGCATAGAGCCCTTCCTCGGCCCCATCCAAGGACCTGGCAGTTCTTTACCGCTATGCATTGTTTTCCTTACGAGCCTTTCCCACACTGTAAGTGCACTGTCCTACACTGACTTTCCTAAGTGGAATCCAGCCTTTTCTACATGACCTGACAGATGGGGACCACCACAAGGTGGGGAGGTACTTGCCATCAGGGGATGCAGCTGAGGCAAGGGATCACTTTGGTAGATGGGTCCATCCCAGCTGCACACTTGGGGATGCTCCAACACCAGGCTCCCGGAAGCAGCCCCCTGTTCACTTAAGTCTCACCCAAACTGCCTTCTGATGAGCCCTAGGGTAGCGATGGGTAAACCTGAAGAACCTCACTGGGACATCACACACACACTCAATAAGATGATCAAAGGCCCAGCCCAATGCACAGGTTTCAAAATCACAGGCTGTCCAACAGGCTTGGTTCTATGTCAGTAAACACCTTACACTCATTCATCCTAGTGGGGTTGCTGGTTTCAAAAGAAGTAACATGAGCTGCAATTATAACTATGGATTTTGTCAACAGCTTAACTTTAGGGTTATCAACATCTCCAACTCCCACACCACCACCAACCCAAACCAAAACAAATGGGCTGGGGAGGCACAGTGGTAAAGGCTTTGGAATGTGAGTGAAAATCAGAGCTCCACAACTCATTAGCCTTGAAATCCTTGGCAGATTCTGTAACACTCTGTGCCTCAGTTTCTCACTTGTAAAACTGAGGTGAAATAGTATCATGCAGTTGGCATGAGCAGAGAATGAAATGTCTACACAGCCGTGGCATGGTGCCTGACACATAAATGAGTTTCAGTACATGTTTGCTACTATTCTATAAATGAGGTGCTGCCTGTTAATAGTCTATATTATCACAAAATACAGTTGCATTAATAATTTGATATCAAATAGTACTGAGGTAAATAGAGAAATGCAAGGATCTTCCCAGTGTGCTTAATGAGACACCCACAGAAAAACTGTAGGATTTGGACCTAAGGTTCACCAATTATGTCATAATAGTTTTCCCTTGTGGAAATACTAAAACACACAAAAAATGTCACTATCCCCTTTAGAGTACTGCAAGAACTCTGCAGCGTGACAGAGTTTCTGAGACCTACAGAAGACGTGGCTTATTAGAGAAACAAAAGTCCCCCAGCAAAAAAGCCATGGCTATAAAAAGAAAAAAAAAAAAAAAAAGAATCAGAAGGGGGTCCCTATTAATGCATTTTTGTACACATTCATGTATTTGTTTCTCTTTTTTAAGAGTTGATGTGAGAGAAAGAGAGAAAGAAAGCACTCATATGCACACAAGCAGGGGGAAGGGCAGAGGGAGAGAGAGAATCCTAGGAAGACTCTAACTAATAGAGCCACCAGGAGCCCCATTTCTCTCTTTTTTAAAGAATGATGTTAATGATGCCTGGGGGACGGGGACCCAAATGTTTTCAAGTTAACCAGGAGATAGACTAGCATGTCAGTTAGTTGCCTTTTTCTTTTAAATCCTCCTTAAAATATGCAATTATCCAAATAAATTTTAAGTATGCCAAAATACTAAGAAATTACAAAACTCAATACCAAAATAATTCATGTGTTACAACCATAATTACTTCTATAGTTAGAAAATTATTATCCTCCTGAGAAAATCCTGGCAAACTGCTTAAACCATTTCCCTTCTGAGGGAATCTAGGAGGAACAAAATGAAAATTGAGTTCAATCACTCTGTTGTCCCCATGCCTAAAAAGACTTTATCTCCATCAATTATCTACATGCAAATAATTTCAAATGCCTATGCAATGATATAATTCCCTAGCTTATGAAGTCTTCCCTCTACCTCCACCCCATTTTACTGTCATACCTGCTTCTGTGGAGTAAAAACAAAGGAAAGCTTTCTTTCCATTTCTATGCCCTCTGCTTTTTGCAACTCTTTGTCTAATCTACTCAACACAACCACAGCCAGAAAGGAAATGGGAAGGACAGTAGGGAAAGGAGGGTTTGGCTTTGCTCTCAGAAGCCACCATTTCTCAGGTGGAAAATAAGTATGTCATGCCATGATGACACTTTGCCTTGTGTCACAATGATTAATAGTCCTAATTTTTTCCAATTAGGGAAGTAATCTCAACCAGTCAGTGGAATCTGACCAGTCTTGCACAGTGTGGCCTCTGAGTGGTATAATTTGGATGTGAAATGAGATGTAGGATGATTCTTTTCTTTTTGACAGTTAAGTATAATATATTCCTATCCCTGAGCTCTTTTTTCACCATAAAAAAAGAAAAAATGCTTTTCAGAAATAAATTATGTCCAAATCTGACACCCTCAACCAATTTGTTTTCTTTGAATTGGTACAAAATAACTTGAAAACAGACAACAGGATTTAGTTTATTCATTTGAATAAGTTAATAACCCTGGCAAATGCCTATTAGGGACAGAAAGACTTAAGGGAATAGAGTGGCTTAATGTGATATTTATCAGACACTTACCAAAATTCAAAGAACCAAATTCCACAGGGAACTGCCCAAAAGGTTTGAGATAACACATAAAGCTGCAAATGCAGTAAATGGTCCGGCACAAGTGACCACCACAAATAGTAAGGGTCTCACACACTTCATTTTCAGCTACCTTAACACAAACTGAAACATTTCAGATACAGAATATTCCAGTCAGTTCCACTGATATCTATTCAGAGTGCCCAAAGAAATCTCTAACTTACAATGGAATTCTAGAATTTCAAGGAAATACTGGAAATCCCTTCATCCAATCTCATTTTACAGAGAGACCTTAAGAAGTCCCTAAGAGGGGTGCCTGGGTGGCTCAGTCATTGAGCCTCTGCCTTCGGCTCAGATCATGATCCCGGAGACCAGGGATCAAGCCCTGCATTGGGCTCCCTGCTTGGCGGGAAGCCTGCTTCTTCCTCTCTAGCTGTGTTTCTGTCAAATAAATAAATAAAATCTTAAAAAAAAAAAAAAAAAGTCCCTAAGACATACATGCCTTCACACAGTTCATACAGTTTTTATGAAAGAACCAAAATTAGAACTCTAGGCTCCTGCTCTCATAAACTCCCATTAGCCCTTTGAATTAGGTTCTTTATACAATGATGGTATCAAACAAAAGCTTTTCTCAGACAGGAAAGCTTTAGTGCATCAATATAAATGGTGCAAGCTGCATCACATGGCAAATGCAATCATACCATGGCAATTCGTACCCCCCAAGCCAGTAGACTTCTCCACTGCCAATGAAAGCAGGAAGATGTCAGCTCATCCACAGAATTCAGACAGTAATTTCAAAACCTGCTGTAAGTGAAATTTAGCCATAATACTCTAATTGCGTTCTAAGGCATTCTGCCAAGTCAGTGGTTTTCAAACGTGGCTATTCACAGTCAAGTTTTCTTTTTTGTTGTTGTTATTTTTTTAATGAATTCTTGGCTAGAACCCCAACATATAAAGCCAATAAAAACAGCATTTTAACCTAATAAATTTGTTTTGTATTTTCAAAATTTTATCTGCTCAATATCAATTAAGAACAATGATCAGGGTTCCTTTGAGCTCTTATTACACTACTACACAAATCAGAAAGAGAGTATCCCTTCTTGTCAGAGGCAACATTCCCAAATCCAGCCATCTTATAGAGAACACAACCTGCAGTCACACACACGGGGCACGACAGATGGCTTCCAATAAAATGTTCTCATGAGGGGTGCCTGGGCGGCTCAGTTGGTTGAGCGACTGCCTTCGGCTCAGGTCATGATCCCAGAGACTGGGGATCGAGTCCCACATCAAGTCCCACATCGGGCTCCCTGCTCGGCGGGAGGCTTGCTTCTCCCTCTCTCACTCCCCCTGCTGTGTTCCCTCTCTGGCTGTGTTTCTCTCTGTCAAATAAATAAAATCTTTAAAAAAAAAAAAAAAGATTTTAAAATGTTCTCATGAATAAGGCTGCTCTCACAAAAACACAAAAGAGAGAGAGAGAGAGAGAGAGAGAGAAGCTGGGGCTGCCTGGGGGACCGACACCTGATTTCAGCTCAGGTCCTGATCTCAGGGTTGGGAGACTGAACCCAACCCTGCATAGGCTCTGAGCTCAGTGGGGAGTCTGATTCTCTTGCCCCTCCCCTTGTGCGTCCTCGCGCTCTCTCTCTCTCTCTCTCTCTGTCTAAAAATAATTTTTTTAAAAATGAAAAACTATGAATGACAAGTGTAGTGTATCTCTTTAGCATGTCATAGTGCTCTGTATTTTTTGGTTACAGTACAGTGACAGTGCTGTTTCTCACCAAAGGCTAAGTGCACACTTGGTAGCAGTTTGGGTGTTTTTCTGTCTATTGATAAGCGCCTTGCAACCTTAGGATACTTTTACTCTGAAAATGCAGCAGTATGAAACTTTTGTTGCAGAGCTGAATCACTGACAAGTTGGAAAAATGCCCCAAACGAGCAAGAAGCACTAAAAACGTCCACCTACAGAGAACAAACTGGACTACCAGACAGGAGGTGGGAGGAGGGGAACAGGTGATAGGGATTAAGGAGTGCCCTTGCCTCCATGACCATAAGGTGAAGCATGGAAGTGCCCAATCTACACGGCACACCTAAACTCATGTTATGCTATACATTAACTAACTGGAATTTTTTAAAAACACTTAAAAAAAATGCCCAAGATACAATGTTAGCCAGAAGACTTTCTACAGTTGCTGATTACACGGTGGCCGGCCCATGTGACAAACAGATGTATCTGAGCATCTTCGGCACGTGAATGGAGTCCAGCAGACACATGCTGTCGTGGAGACTTCACTTGTGAAGTCCATTAAAAACTGAGACCTACCCACACAGACTCAAATCAAATCTATTTTATTTTTGATAGTAGAAATCATAAAGTATGTACTAAATATTATACTAAGCACAGAGAATCCAACAGAAAAATATCCAGTCCCATCTTCACAGACTTGAGTGGTTAGCAGTAGATCTTATCATCAAAGAGCACTCATACCTCTTTCTGTTTTTATTCTCTATGTGGATTTTTTTTTTAAAGATTTTATTTATTTATTTGACAGAGAGAAACAGACCCAGAGGGGAAACACAAGCAGGGGGAGTGAGAGAGGGAGAAGCAGGCTTCCTGCTGAGCAGGGAGCCCGATGTGGGGCTCGATCCCCGGTCTCCGGGATCATGACCTGAGCCGGAGGCAGTGGCTTAACCAACTGAGCCACTCAGGCGCCCCTATGTGGACTTTTTTTTAATGCCAATTTTATATGGTTATAAAAGAAATAGAACACTGCTGTATGTTTCAGATTTATGTAGGGAGTTTCCTAGACTGTTGACAAATTCTGTCACTTCTCTGACGAATATCTGTCTTCCTCTGGACCAACACTGGCAGATGTTGGGGATATTCTCCCTCCAGTCTAGTTGCTTCATCATCTCAGGGGCTGGTTCATGCACTCTGCTGCACAACCTGGTACAGAAACATAACAAATAATGCTAACACACTAAGCTTAGAGCTTTCCTCTTCTTCCAAGGAACCCATTCACTCTGATCTGAATGTTCATGCCCCCTCCCCAATTTGCATATTGAAATCCCAATGCCCAGTGTGGTGGTATTAGGAAGTGGGGCATTTGGGAGATGCTTAGGTCACAGGGGTAAAGCCTCATGAACAGGATTAATGCTCTAATAAAAGAGACCGCAAAGAGCTCCACAGGTCCTTCTACCAAGAAGTCCACAATCCAGAAGAGTGCCTCACCGGAACCTA
Organism: Spilogale gracilis; assembly: GCA_004023965.1. Lineage (NCBI taxonomy): Eukaryota > Metazoa > Chordata > Mammalia > Carnivora > Mephitidae > Spilogale > Spilogale gracilis. Next base: position 27,328 of record PITA01006950.1, on the reverse strand, counting down.
ACCATGCTGGCACCAAATCTCTGTTGACTATCAAGCTACCTCATCTCTAGTATTTTGTTATAGCAACAGGAATGGATTAAGACTCCATTCATTCACTGAGTCATCACTTATGGGCCTACTAAAAGTGAGCTCTGCATTTATCATCCGGGGAAATCAAAGCTGAAGAACACAGCATCTCTGGCTTCAAAGGCTAATGGTCGACAGTGTCAAATGGCAGGAGGTAGGGTCCTGAGAGAGGCAGCTGCAGGCACAGATGTGGAACAGAGGACAAGAGTTATCATTTCTGTGAGCAATCAGAAATGGAAGCTCTTGGAGAAAAGACACCGCAGTCGGCTTTTCCAAGTAAAGAGGGGAAAGAGGGTGGTCAAGTAAGGCAGAGTTCTAGCAAGCAAAGAGACCCGGAGTCTGAGAAATTGTAAGGGATTCCCTAGGATGGAGCCTATGGGAGGGTATGGGAGAAAGAACCACCTGACACTAGACTGGACTGCAGATGGAAGACAAATTAAGAAGGACCTTGTGGGCCACAAAATGATTGTGGACTCTACCCTAACTGCAAAGGAAACACCACAGGGATTGTTTCTCCACACCAAACAAAATTTCAATTTACAAAATGAATTACTTGCAGTTTAATGCAGAACATGTTCTAGAGAAAGAAGAGCCTTGGTAGGAAACAAATTAAGAGGATACTGCAGTAGTTGAAACAAGGGGTATCTATCCAGCACACCAAGGCTGCATAAGTCCCCAGCTCATTGGCTCTGAGCCAACGAGGCTTCCACAAGCACGGCTGGAGCAGAGGGAGATGCCCGGGGCCCTGAGAAGCTAGAGCTTCCAACACCAGCCTCAAAGATTAGGGCTCCTGTGGTTCTGATCATCAACACTGATGCTCCCTCCCTTCTACCTCTCCTCCTTCTAGTCTCCAGACACACACCCCTGGTCATGGAGAACTTGGGGTTTTACTCCACGGTTCCTCCTCATTCCTGGTCAGGCTTGGCTAAGGTCCACCTTCATTCATGCATACACACTTGTATTCCTTTCTGGTCACACAGCATGGTCTCACCCTGGCCTCTCAACCCCTTCTTCCCCACACCCTTCCGGCACCATCAACTCCTTACCTACCCAGTGGCCTCTCCGGTACCATTGTGCTGGCTCACCCTCCCCACCTACCAGCAGGCAGCACTCAGTGGGGCTGACCACCACCAACTAATGCTGGAACAGAAGGACAATGTGGGTACAGGTTTCCCCTGCTATCCAAAAGCAGAGGAATCCTATGAAAACTTTCAGAAGAAAGTTCATAAGAAAACGCCTAAGACAAAGAAGCAATTACCATTAATTTACATGGAAAAATTTATGAGCATTCCTAGATTAAAAAAAATAACCTCTCTTAGGCCTTTTCTGATGGGCGGCTTGATGCTGAGAGGCTGAATGTGGTTCCCGGGGAGGTGCTTGGCGTCGCCACTCTCCCCAACAGCTCTCTGCAAAACAGATGCTAAATGCTATTTTCTTTCTGCCTTTTATTTGTAAAGCCAACAGTCCTCTTGGATTTCTTTCAGTACGCAAAAACATGTACTATGCTAGGTCTGTCATAAAAGGGAAGAGGTATACAGCGAACTTTTGCAAAGCAGGTGATACCCATACTTACTGCACATACTTCTGGTATTAATACCAGCATCTCATTTGAAAAATAAAGAATGGTGACCAATGTCTTCACCACTATCCATAGAACCCCAAAGCCTGGGGCTAGGTCTCCAGACTCTTGCTGTAGGCCTATCTATGTGCACAGAAGATGGTGGTACCACAAATGGATCACAGGCTTCGGACTTGGACGGTGTGTCCAAGTCTCAGCTCTGCCACATACCGGCTGGGTCACCAGTGATTTGATTGAACAAATCACTCGTCCTCTCCAGATCTGCTCTAAGGCTTCAGTGTGTTTGCATGGGACCAATCCCACAGGCATAGACACACAAGCATTCATCTTTAAGTTTCTTCTCTGCTTACCCACTCTTAGTTTTCTGAAACTTAAACATTTACTATGGTTTTTATCATTCCAAAATTCTCTTGAATAAGAATAAGAAATACCGAATCTATCTTTCTTCCTTTGCCCAATCTTAGAAGGAAACTACAAGAAAAGGCAAACCAGGGTGGCTCAGTTGGTTAAGCAACTGCCTTTGGCTCAGGTCATGATCCTGGAATCCCAGGATGGAATCCCGCATCAGGCTCCCAGCTCCACAGGGAGTCTGCTTCTCCCTGTGACCTCCTCCCCTCTCATGTTCTCTCTCACACTCTCTCTCAAATAAACAAACACAATCTTAAAAAAAAAAAAAAGGCAAACCATTTTGTAAGATACTTAACATGGTGAGGTGATAGGAATGTGCTGGAGGAACAGGACAAGGGGACATGTGGGTGGGACATGGAAAATGCCCAGTAGGAAGAGGAAAAAGGTTTTCCAGCTATTTAAAGTACAACATGGCTCAGGTGTTTATATTGGACAACACTGGCAGCTGGTGACTCACTTCTATGCAGAGTATCTTAAAATGAAACTCCTATTCTTTTGTACAAGTTCTGAGTTTTCCAGGATATGAGACACTCCCTCTACAGGGCTGTTTCCTCAGGCTCACAAGTGAATAATACCACCATCCCAGGTCCTTATCTTCATTTTAAAGCTTGAGGGGAAATAACTGTCTTAACCTTCACACTGATTTGTTTATGCACTGCCTTACTAAAGTTTTAGAAAATAGATAACACCTACCTTGAATAAATGTATAAAATGAGGTAAAAATATGATACGTCTCACTTTATCACTTATTCATGGATCCAGATCTAGACCTCCTTATATGCCCCACCGAGCTAACACACTACCTTAAACGTAGTAGGCATACTCAATGATCACCCAATGTCAGTTTCTCCATCAGTGAGTCACAGGATATGCCTTTATAGTTACCACTAAGGAAAACAAAAATAGGTAGCAAATGAATTCTTAGAGGGATCAGCTATCAGGAAAAACATATTTAAGGACAGAAAATGTGGGGGGGGGAGGGGATTTCCCCAAATATTGCTTTATTCTCCTCAGGGACCTGGCATTCAATACTCAGGCCTTTCTTTCTTCCTTCCATCCTTCCTTCCTCCCTCCCTCCCTCCCTTCCAATATTTTATTCATTCATTTGAGAGAAAGGACCAGAGAGAGCACAAGCAAGGGGAGAGGCAGAAGGAGAAGCACACTCCCTCCCAAGCTGGGAGCCTGACATGGAACTGGATCCCAGGACCTGGAAATCATGACCTGAGCTGAAGGCAGACACTTAACCGTGTGAGCCACCAGGCGCACCCCTGCCCCAGACCTTTCAAAAACAAAGGATACCAAAGTGACATCTCCAACCAAGTTTCCATATAATAAAATGGCATCTACCTGTTTAAAAGCTAGCCTCCATGGTCAAACCTATTACCTCAGGTTCTTTATGAATAATTATAGCAAAAGACATGAAACATCTCAAGACCCTACTTCTCTGCATGCCTTCTAGTTGGATGCTTTGAAGGCATCTAAAGTGATCTGATGCCTTAAGACAATGTATGCACCTTTGCAAAAATGCCATTATTCAAATAAATATAAGCCTAGAGCACACAGTCATCATCAAATAGTCTGACTCGGCTAAGTCGGTGCTTCTGTGGGTGGGCCAGGGGACTGAGACCTCAGCCAGGGCAAGGATCAACACTGATCACATCTATTACACTGAGGTCCAGGACTCAGCTTCAATTTACTTTGTCCCTCCTCCTAGAACCCAAAACTGTTTAGATCCATTGTGTTAGCTCAGGCTGTCATAACAAAACACTATAGACCGAGGTGCTTTAAATGACAGGAACTTATTTTCACACTGTTCTGGAGGCTAGGAGTCCAAGAACAAGGGCCCGGCAGGATGCGTTTCTGGCCTGAGACCAGAGACCTGGCTGGTCGATGGCTGGGTCTCACTGTGTCCTTAAAAACTTAGGTATGGGTATGTGCAGAAAGCAAGCAAACTCTCTAGAGTATCTTCTTAAGGGAACACTAATCCTATCCAATCAGGGCCCCACTCTTGTGACCTTGTTTACTCCAAATACAGCCATGCTGGGGGCTGGAGCTTCCATGTATGAACTTGGCTGGGTGGGGAGGGACACATACATAAACATTCAGTCTATAACATCCATGAATAAGAAATTATCCCTGATTGCTAACTAAAACCTTTTTGACTTGTTGACTCTCTCTGTTGATGAATTTCTCTTGCATAAATGATCCCAGGGCCAACTGAGTCCACAGACCAAGGGAAAGTGAGCAGTGACAGCTACATCTGTTCTCTAAATGAACAGTCATGGAGATAACAGCATTTTTATCTTAGGTGAGTTTGTCTGAAGCTCTTTCTCAAAGAAGTATTAGGGCTTTTTTTCAAAGACTTCTCCCTCAAGGTCATCTGAAAACACAGAGTCACTGTGGCTAAGGAATAATGAACAGGGCAGAGACATCACAAGTAATCAAGGCAGTACAGCAAGGAAAGCCACTTTGAAACTTGGGAACAGAGCACTTCCTGGACATAAATGACAAAGTAAATACAGGCATTCCCCACTCAACTTCCACCAGTCTAACCTCTAATCCTGAGAGGAAACTCCATACTGGAAATAATTGTCAGCTTATAAAAGAGCAGAAATCATTATTTGATTGAGAAATAAACTCACGTTAATTTTGGAAATTATTAAAAGTACAAAGTCAAGACAAACAACGCCATTTCTCAACTTAAATAATTGGTTATAACAACACAGCAACATTCTGGGGCGCCTGGGTGGCTTAGTCATTAAGTGTCTGCTTTCTGCTCAGGCCATGATCCCTGAGTCTCAGGATCCAGCCTTATTGGGCTCCCTGCTCAGCAAGAGGCCTGCTTCTTCCTCTCTCATTCCCCCTGCTTGTGCTCCCTCTCTAGCTATGTTTCTCTCTGTCAAATAAATAAATCAAATCTTAAAAACAAAACAAAACACAGCAACATATAATTTTGTATTCCAATTCTTCACTTAAGTACTTTCCCATTTCAACACTCATCATTTTATTTTTAACATAACTTATACCTAATGTTCTAACATGGGGCCAAGAATGCAAATATCTGGTTGTCTGAATCAATTTTTATAAAATACAGCTGGGAATATTCAGTGAAATGTAAAGTACAATTAATACAAATATAATTCTCCTTAAAAAGCAAATTGAAGAAAACAGCAAACTTTTACTATGTAATTTTGTACGAATGCCCCTATCTTTTTTTTAGTGTTTAGTATCTCAATTTCTGGAGAAAAATCTCAGCAATTTCTCCTATCTTCATCTTTCTACAACTTCCTATTCATGTTTGAATCTTCATGTTTCTTTGAGAGCCCAGGTAAACTCTTAGCCTTGCTATCAAGGAAGTCCTACCACCGAAAGACTCTTCAACCAACTTTGGACACCTCAGGAGAATTACCAACAGGCTCTCTCCTCTCCTCAGGACCCAGATGAGGGCTATTTTTAGCTGCCTCCCATACACGCATGCCCATGTCACCAAACACATTTACCTTTGGTCACCAGTGACAGACAAGACACTTTATTTTGGAGAAAGGAAAAGACACAGAATCCAATCTCTACATTTCTGCTTAAAGATTTCAAGGAGACATTTTTAGGTTAATGTCCAACTACTACTTTTATAAAAATAAACAAACTGCTTGGTTTATGAAAATAATTCACAACTTGGGGGAAGAACGGTTATCCAATTCACCAAGAGGAAGACTTGCTAATTTCATATCCAGAAGAATTCCCACCAGTCTCTTCTTTCCAGCATACTCACCTGGGACATGAATAGGGGTGGATAATACACATATGTATTGGCAATTTCCAACAGCCTCCCCATAGGAATGTCACGCTTTCTCTTCTTCCTCTCCCCCAGCTGAAACAGTCATGTTTTAGTTTATCACTAAGTGACAGATGCCTGTTTTCAGATTTAGCTGCTTTCCTTCTTCTATAGGGACATAAATGTGACCACGGGCTCTTGAACCTCCCTGCAGTGCTTTGAACATGGCTGAAAATGAAAGTGTGTGTTTAGTCCCCCTTACGGGCCTTCCTTCAAAATCTGGTTGATATGCACAGCTCTGGGTCAAGTTCCCAGCTATAAGCTGTCATGTTCCATGTGCCACGGTTTTTGGCAATTCAGGTGAGATCTTTTATCCCACTGCTTGTCACCAAGAGACTACAGGTAAAACTACAATACCCATCATGCTTTGTTACTGCAGCACTTCAAGGACATCCATGAAATCGCTTTTCCTATGGAGACACAGTACACTTCTCAAAGTGTATCTCAAAGTGGCTTCTTCCACAGACTCCTTTCTACACATGCACCACCCCCTTCCCATCCCAGATGTTTCTGGAAGTGGTTATCCCTCAATGGAAATACAAAGATGGGGTGAAAAGAGAAGGACCATAGAGGCCTCAGGCAGTAAAGGAAACACTCCAAGTAGAAAGTATTACTGACCTGATCTTTAAGCTGGTGACATGGGGAGAGACAATGGTCTTCCTGTCCAGGTTACTGAAGCTGCTCTGCTTACTGAAGAAAAGCAGAGCAAAACCACCAATTGGTTTTTTTAGTCCAATTCCACCTGCCTTACGAAAATTATTCCCAAATTGTGGCAACGGGCTTATGTCAGACTTGATTTTTAATATTATCAATGTTTGCTTTTTCATGTGCATTTATTGGTTTTTCAGTGGGAATGACAGCCTACATTAGGGGAAGGAGCGCAATGCCATCTTAAGCTGGAATCCCTTACTTTAAATGGCATGATTTTCAGGACTGCAGTAGTATAACTTTAAGAATTCTACATTCGGGGCACCTGAGTGGCTCAATGGGTTAAAGCCTCTGCCTTCGGCTCAGGTCATGATCTCAGGGTCCTGGGATCGAGGCCCACGTTGGGCTCTCTGCTCAGCAGGGAGCCTGCTTCCTCCTCTCTCTCTGCCTGCCTCTCTGCCTCCTTGTGATCTCTCTCTGTCAAATAAATAAAATCTTAAAAAAAAAAAAAGAATTCTACATTGGACCTTGAGGTTCCTAAGAGGTATTATATATTTACCACACACACACACAACCTGTATGTACTAATATACTGCTTTGGATATCTGAGCATTTTCCCATTTTTGGATATGTGTATGCACTTATATGCTGTTTGAGGGATGTATAAATCTTGCTTATTGAAATATTTGTTCACTCTGTTTTTCAACATCCTACTGGGTAAATCTCACAAGCATGCGCAATCTGGTGTGAGATACTTGCTTGGGAGAGAACTGTCACAGAAATAGAGGTAACTGATGCCTTAGCCAGGCAAGGCACTAAATGGGAAGCAAGAAAAGACCATAAAATTTAGTTTACTACCAACTCTACCTGGACAAGTAATACTTCTTCCTTTACAGTACCCTGTACTCATATTAATAAAGTGCTCTAAGATGACTGCTCTTCAGAAATTTAGGGCCTGTCACTTTGAAATTTAGAGTGAACAAACAGACTACATAATCAAAGTCAATACCCTGAATAAAGTCTTATCTGGGTCAACAACTTCAATCACCACACATAAACTGAAAAACTCTGTAAACCACACTCTTTACTCCAAAGCCTCCCTCCTTTGCTCGAGGCTGACTACCTACCAGCTACTGCCACCTGAACATTTGACAGGAATGGTAAATTCAAGGTGGCCAAAGGAAACTCAATGTTACACCATAAACCTGCCACACCTGCAAAAACATCTCATATGTTTACCCATTGTCACAGCCAGAAACCAGGGAGACATCCTAAACTTCTTCCTTCCCCTAACTCTTCACATCCAATTACCAAGCTCTGTTGCTTCTCATCTAACCATTTCCGATCCGTCTGGATTTCACCATGCAAAGGTCGCTAAACTGGTTCCAGGACTCTCTCCAGTCATCTATCACAATAACCTCTCTTTTCTCATTTTTAAGCCACCCCCCCCACAAGGACAAATATGTGTGCTTTAAAGTTTTATACTGCTCATATTTCCAACAAAAGGAGTTTTTTTTTAAAAGAATTTGCTGGTAATCTCCCAGTTGTAACAGAAAGAATTATTCTCATCTGTGCACTAACTACATTTTCAGTATATGCTGTATATTTTACAGTTTCAATCATAGTCAAGGGGTGCCTGGGTGGTTAAGAGGTAACTCTTGATTTCCGCTCAGGTCATGATCTCAGGGTAGGAGGATCGAGCCCCATGTTGGGCTCTATGCTGGCATGGAGCCTGCTTAAGATTCTCTCCCTCTATACACCACCCTACCACCCTGTGTGCACCCTGTCTCTTAAAAAAAAAAAAAAAAAAAGACAAATTAAGGCATCAAGGTGCCTTAAAAAAAAAAGGTACACAACTTGCCTTGTTTCTTCTAATAATAATGAGCAAGCAACATGAGAAAGGCAAAAACCAATGATGGGTGGTAATCCTACAACTGACAATACAGCTCAGTAGATTTACTGTCTTTATTCTTGTTATAGGGGTCAGAGATCATTGTCAAAAGAAATTATGTAGAAAACATCCAAAACTGATCACTAAGTAGTACATACCAGTCCTTATCAAAAAGATCCAAGTTGGAAGACACACATGAACTTGAAGACACAACTTATACAACGCATGTAATTGTTTGGGATATGTGTTTTATCTTTAAAAAGAAATAGCACATAAAAAAGCAGATTTGACAACACTAAAGGAAAAAAGTATGTTTACTAAGTCAAAAATAAGCACAAACATCTGACTCTTTAAAAAATAAATAAATAATGTCACAAATGAACTTGACTAGAAACCCAACAAGGTCTAAGTTCCAGTCCTTCCTGTATTACAAATGTAGTATCTAGAGAAGAGCCTTTCAGACTCTGGGTCAGGATGCATTAAGGAGTCATTAAGTTAAGTTAGTATGGAACTTTTTTTTAATGATAAAGAACAGAACATCACACAGCACATGAGCACATATTGTTGTACTCTGTGTGTTTGGGCTGGTGCTGCTGGTATTTGTGCATACACATCAAATCAGTAAAGTAAATGCATTTCCTATTATGAATGATATTATGGATTAATAGGAAAATTTATTTCCTGTTCAATGTATTTCCTAGCCAAAATAAAAAGTCACAGACACAAGTAAGTCACTTAATCCCTATAAAAGTTTTTTCATCCTTTAAATGGAACTTACCATTCCATTTCAGATAGTATACCCAAATAAAATAACTTCACAGTACTTTCTTCAACTATAAAACACTGTATTAATATGTTATGGTTACAGCATTTTGGTTGAGTTTCCTTAGAGTGTAATGTTTCCCTGCCATAGATGCTCATAGCACGAAGTCACTACGCTAGAAATCTGGACATCCTGAGTCAAAGATAATTCTGAAAATGTAGTCTCCAAAAGAGTAAAGCTGGAGGCAGGAAAGCCTAAAGTCTCTCAAAATTTGTATAATCTCCTTCCCAGGAGTACCTACCACACTGCCTCTAGGAAAAAATGAAAAAACAAACAAACAAAAAAGACTCAAGAGGAAGGGTAGCATCTGTGTTTCTAGGGGCCTGTGAAAGAACACTCCCTTAGGAAAATGGCCAAAAGAGGAAAAAGTGTTTATAGGCTATTTCCCTAGGAGATGAGCTCAAGGACATCAGTTGTCATGCTGTCCACACAGCCCTTCAGAGGTACTTAGCCTGGAGATATAAATCACTCCTCTTTGCTTCTCATTTAAAGTAAAGAATCCTATGCCAGACTCTAAGTGCCACAAATAATTTCAGGCAGCACATCATTATTTAGCTATACATGGTATCTGGACACATCATGGTACCACAAATAGGAAACATTTCAAGACAGTAGTCAAGAAACTGAAAACAGCTAAGTGGACCAGGCACACTCACTCATAACTGTCCCACCCAAGTTACCATTAAAATACCCTTTCTCAAGGAAAGGATTTCCTAAAGATCCTGTATAATACAAGGAGGCACCTCTTCCTCTAAAATAGAGGAAGCTTTAAAAAGGAATGGGATTTGAATGAATTCAGAACACTTCAAGAGAAATGGCGAACAGGAATACCTTTGAGGACTCAGTGACGGAAGTAGTAATACTTCATTTTTATTTTTTTATTTTTATTTTTATTGCTTTTTTTTAAAGATTTTATTTATTTATTTGACAGAGAGAGAGAGCACAAACAGGCAGAGAGGCAGGAAGAGAGAGAGGAGGAAGCAGGCTCCCTGCTGAGCAGAGAGCCCCGGCTCAGGCCTTGATCCCATGACCCTGAGATCATGACCTGACCTGAAGGCAGAGACTTTAACCCACTGAGCCACCCAGGCGCCCCTTTTATTTCTTGTTTTACTATTTTTTAAAAAGGATTTTGTTTAGGGGCGCCTGGGTGGCTCAGTGGGTTAAGCGACTGCCTTCCGCTCAGGTCATAATCCCAGAGACCCGGGATCGGGCCTCACATCGGGCTCCCTGCTCAGCAGGAAGCCTGCTTCTCCCTCTCTTACTCCCCCTGCTTGTGTTCCCTCTCTCGCTGCGTTTCTCTCTGTCAAATAAATAAATAAAATCTTTTAAAAAAAAAACGATTTTGTTTATTTATTTGACAAAGAGTGTGAGAGAGCACAAGCAAAGGGAACAACAGAGGGAGAGGAATGTGGGGGCTGGATCCTAGGACCCTGGGATCATGACCTGAGCTGCAGGCAGATGCTCAACCACCTGAGCCACCAAGGCAGCCCTAAATATTTCATTTTTAAAATGACACTCATAACCTTCAGATCAGATCATTTCGAATTTTTGTTTCTTGTCAGGCTCATGAATTTTCTGCACTGACCAATCCAGCATATAATCTTCCTCTAAGCTTAACCAGGCTCACACATGGTAAACATCTGGCTAGGGTTGACAGGCACAGCAGCTCAGTAAGACATGCTGGCTCACCTGGGAAACCTTTGCATACATGGATACTGAAGAAATGAATACATAAATGTATCTGCAATGGTCATAATGTAACTTTCTCTGTGACTAATTCCCGTCCCTTTAAGGGAGGGAAGGGAGTAATGACTGATGAGAGCATGCAGGAAGCAGATAGCAATCCTAAGGACATTTGTGAGGGGTGCTGTCAAGAATGCTTTTGTCGGGGTGCCTGGTTGGCTCAGCTGGTTAAGCGACTGCCTTCGGCTCAGGTCATGATCCCAGAGACCCGGGATCGAGTCCCACATCGAGCCCCACATCGGGCTCCCTGCTCAGCGGGAAGCCTGCTGTGTTTCTCGCTGTCAAATAAATAAAATCTTTAAAAAAAAAAAAAAGAATGCTTTTGTCACTGCCCATGGAGCTCCTCCTGGAGGGAGAGAATCAAATAGATTGAAAAATAACTATCACCTGGGTTCTGACAGCCTTCAAGGTAGCTTTTGCTTACCTTTGATCTTAGTTAAAAAACCATGTGGGATGTGTCACAACAAACGTGTCTGTCTTGGGCACCTGGGTGGCTCAGTTGGTTCAGCAACTGCCTTTGGCTCAGGTCATGATCCCGGAGACCCGGGATGGAGTCCCACATCGGGCTCCCTGCTCGGCAGGAAGCCTGCTTCTCCCTCTCTCACTCCCCCTGCTTGTGTTCCCTCTCTTGCTGCGTTTCTCTCTGTCAAATAAATAAAATATTTAAAAAAAAAAAAAAAGTGTCTGTCTTACAACAATCTCTACACCATGGAGGTATTCTTCTAACCAAAGGATACATTTGTTTGGAAGAGCTCACAAGAATAAATACTGGGAGGGGCGCCTGGGTGGCTCAGTTGGTTAAGCGACTGCCTTCGGCTCAGGTCATGATCCCAGGGTCCTGGGACTGAGCCCCACATCAGGCTCCCAGCTCGGCAGGAAGCCTGCTTCTCACACTCTCACTCCCCTTGCTTGTGTTCCCTCTCTAGCTGTGTTTCTCTCTGCCAAATAAACAAATAATCTTTAAAAAAAAAAAAAAGATTTAAGAATCAATACTGGGAATATCATTTGTCCAAAAGGCTGGCACTCAGAAAGGTTAAGTGACTTACCTAAGGTCACACAGCTGTCAGCTGTGTCTAGCCTAGGACCAAGAGCTAACCAGAATTTTCCAAGGTAAAATATGTCCATCATTGTGCCTACTAATACAGTTTTTAAGAGACAGGGTCCCCTATCCCAAAGGACTATAGGTTTATCACTATGCCTTCTAATTCCCTAGAATCAGAACACTTATATACACTTTTTTAATACCACCCATAAATTGGATGAAGAGTGCCTACATGTCAGGTTTGAAAAGGAATTTCTATCTCTGATACATCTTACTACAGGTATGAAATTTAAGTAAGTTTATCCATATTAACAATGTTTTTTGAAATTGAAACATAAATATATAAAGACATATAATTATCTCATATATAATTGATGGTGGCTAAGAAAAAATATACAACTTGCAGTAAAACTTCAGTTATTTCAAGTTACAAAGACTAATTTATTTCAAAGAATGAGGAACTGAATTACTACTACACCTGATAACCAAACATTTTTGCCCATAAGATATTTTTCCTTAGTATTTATAAGAACTAGATGAGAAAAGCACATGTACTAACCACGGTTTAAAAAAAACCCAAAAAACAAAAAACAAACATAAAAAAACTTGCAGCATAGACAGATGCAAATACTGCTCTCCATAGTGAGAAATAAAGTCCACACTTAAGTATCCTAGCAAAATTTTCACCAGATACACACACTCACACACTGCACATGCCTAACAGATGGATTCTAAAACACAGCTAAGCATTCCATAAGCCAAATGCTCAAAAATTAATAATAAAAGATGATTAATATTCCTATATGTGTGATACTGTGTAAATGAGCAGACCCCTCTCTATCCTCACCTCTCATCTCAACCTCCTTTTCCAACGCTGTGTTCACCCTTCCACCTCCCCCTTTTCTGCAACCAAATCAAAACCACCAAAAAACAAGGTGTCTGCTGCAGCCCGCAACACTTGACCAATAATATCCGGTTTGCCATTCCAGGAAATCCCAGAGTGTGTTTTAAGCCTCTGCCCAAGGCTTATAAAGAAAGGCGACAGAAAAACTAATCAATACCAGCACCCAGCTGTGACCTGGCATGTAAAGAAATCAAGAAAATAAATCCCATCCATAATCTGTATAATTTAACACTTGGAAGAAAGCAACATCTGGGATCCACTCCAAGCGGGACAGTGTTGCTAGATGGATCTGTGCTTCTTGCACGGTGTTAAACCCAGGGAGTGACAAGGGGACCGCTCCAGTTCCTCACCATTTCACCAAAGACAGTACCTTTCCTAGCAAGGGTTAATCTACCCAAAAAGGGGGTGGGAAGAGGGGGTCAAAAGGAAAATAATAACCACCACATCTACTCCTTGCCAGTACAGTGCCTGGCAAAGGTTCCTCCCCCCACTTTGAAGAAAGGGGAAGCTAGAACCCCTTCCCAAAGGTGGGTCTAGGACAAACTACTGTCTTGCTGAACAGTCACCATCAGAATGAAAGCTAATGAAAATATAGGTACTACAGTCCTTTCAGTGGACTCCGAAGTCCTATCCCCATGGGAAGTTTAAAAAAAAAAAAAATCCCCTATGACTACGATTCCCTGGAAAGGCTTTCCAGATTTTTTTAATTACAGGGAAATTAATTTAGAACATAAGCAGATATCTACACATTGTCTAAATCACTAACTCGGTACCCAATTAAAGGAAAAAAGTACAGCAATCAGTAGGACGGGGCATTATAGGAAATAAAGATTGTTAGTAAAATCCAAAATGCTTCCAGCCTGTTAAACCTTCTGAGAGGTTATAATTGTATTTGGCCGCTGCAGGCTTGTCAGAGAGCCTGGCTTCTTAATAGCCACAACCCTAAAAGGAGTAACTGTCAAGGGGAGACCCAGCTGAAATCAAACAACAAAAAAGGGAACTGTAATCAGCCTGAAATGGGAGGAGGGAAAGGAAGGGAGACTCCTGTATTCATCAGTCAACATTAATGTCCTTTGTTGTTCACCTTTGCACAGAACAGCGAGCGCTACCCTTGTTCCTTTTCCTCCGAACGTCAGTGTCAGAGTAGTCCTTTCCTAAAAGCTGTCTTCGCGCCTCGAAGAACGAGGCTTTTCCCTTTTCCCCCTCCCCATTATCACACCACAGCTGTCCTCCACCAACCCCCAACGCGCCTACCCCGGGCCGAGAGGGTGGCCAGAAGTAAAAACATTGCTAAAATACCCGTTCCCCTCCAAGACTAAAGAGGCGCAGATGTTGAAATTTACCAATCCCCCAATCCCTCAACACTCACACCCCAGGAACCCCGGATAGGAGGGAGGAAGGAAGCTGGGGTCGGGCTTGGTCTGTCGGAAGGGCTCTTTTGAGGACGGTGCCACATTCCGCACTCCGAGAATGTGGAAGGGAGCCGGAGAAAAGGTTTTGCGCCTCCCTTCTTTTGGGGGTGTTCTCTCTGCGCAGTAGTTGTTGTCTCCCTCTCCACCCCGGGGAATCGTTGCAGCCCATTGCCCTCTTTGGGGAAGAAGAGGCAAGACGGAGAGGACAGCCGTTCGCCCTCCTCTTCCAACTTGACTCATACACGCCCCGTCGCCGCTCCAAACTCCGCAGGCAGAGCCCGCAGCGGGAGGGCTGGCCGCGCGCTCCCCCAGCGGTCCCGGCGCTCCAGGAGCCGGTGCGGGAAGCACCGACGGGCGGTGAGGGGCGAGACGCCGGTGCACACCCCTCTGCCCGGAGCTGGCTCAGCAAAGTCCCAAACCCGCAGCGCGATGCCGGGATTAGGCATTTACAGCCCCGCGGAGCTAGAGGGGCGCAGGGGCAAGGACGCGAAATGCGCACCCGCTCGGGCCAGAAAGGAATAAAAGTTCGCCCCGCGGAGACTCACCCACGCCGTATTTCTCGTGCTCCGTAGGTATCCACATGGCTAAAGGGGGGCGCGGGGTCTTCGGGCTTTGTAATCCCCGCGCCTTCTCTCGCTCACAACAATGCACAGTTCCCAAGTAGCGGCTGCAACGCTGGAACCCGGCGGCTCCGCGCGAGCTGTGGGCGCTGGGCAAGGTCTGCACTGGAAGCTCCCGAACCCCGCGTTGACACCGCGCAGCTGAGGCTGCGCCGCCCGCCGCTCTCCCGGCAGCGGCTGCTCACAGTCTTCCGACGCGCTCGCTGGGATCCGGCGGCGCAGTCATTGTTCTGATTCACTGAACTAAGCTACACGCCAGGATACTCTCCGGCTCACCCCCGCCCGCCAGCGCCTCTTCCACCCCTCCCATTCCCAGAGTCCCTGCAGCACGCTGGGAATTGTAGTTCTGGGCCTCGCTATCCCGGAAGGGGGCGTGGCACCAGTGGCCAGGGGCGGGGATTAGACGCCGATCTCCACGTCCTATTGGTCCAGGACGTGATGGCGAGGCGTGGACGTGGAGGAAACCCCGCGTTGATGGGGAGTTTGTCTCCAGTCGCGTTTCCATTGGTTCCGGAGCCACCTGGCAGCCCTCCCTTTTCTCTTCCGCCGCGTAATGGCTACCCCCGAGACCCAGGGGGCTGCTGCCGGAGGGGAGGAGGACTATGAGGGCAACCACAGCGAAGCCGAGGCTGTCGGTTATGAGGGTGAGTACGGTGCCACTAAAGTGTAAATGGTTTGTCTCCCTTTCTTCCGACCAGGAGTGCCCCTGACCGCCAGACAAACCCCGGAGCCTGCTAGCTCTAAAGCCACCTGGGCGCGAGGGGGCCACGGGCGGGGCCAACCCGGCAGGTGGGGTCGGAGGCGGCTACTAGGTGGGGGCTCTCTCGGAAGGAAAGAGAAAATGGGATGGAATGGCCTTCTCCGCAGCCGAGGAAGCTCCCTGAGCGTTTGTCTTCGGTTTGTAGCTCACAGCTTAGCGCTCGCTGCCGGGTGGGTGTGTGTCAAGTCTTTTTCGCGCATGTGTGATTATAGCTCAGGGATTAGCCGCACTCTTCTCTCCAGTACCGTGCCTCCGCCGCGGTTGGCCTCGGGAGATGTTTTTTGTGTTCGGGAGGATTTCCAGTTGCAGACTCGTCCCTTGTCTCCACTCTACAGATTTGCTCAGTTGCTGGCTGGAGCGGCCTCTGAAGCGAAATAGTGCCTCTCTCAGCCTCTCTGATCCACCTAGGCGACCTCCAGGATTATATGTAGAGCCCGGTTGAATCCTTAGAGAAAGAGGAAAGGAAGTGGTATTTTGCGCTCATATCTTAAGAGAAAATTTGAAGGTGGTTATGAAAATCATCGCAACTACTTTGGCTCTACGTGTCTTTTAAGTTGCCCTCTGATCTGCTGTAACGATCAGAAAACCAAACTTTGGAGGCTGCCATTGCGGATTGTTTTGAGGATGCCCTATTCTTTTACCTGTAGTGCATCTGTCCCCGCCCACCTCCCTTTTTTTGTCTTGATGTGTAATTTAGCAAAACCTGTCTTTTTCTGTTGGACATTGTTTGGGGCTTAAAGGTTCTCTGTCCTTGTTTGATATTTTGGGGGTTACTTTGTTTTTTCAAGATTAAATTGACATTTAGTCTTGAGTTTTTATTCAGCAGCACAGTGATTAAAGTGCAGTTTCTTCCTACTGCCCTCAGTGGAACCTCCTAGCTCTGAAATTATTTTAATATCTCTACCAAAGCAATCTTTAATAGGCTCCCGACTTTAGTTATACCTACACCCTAAGCAGTTAATTTGGGGGCTCTTACCTGATGGTAAGATACTAGTAAGGTTTCCCAGAGTCTCAGTGTTCCAGAGGGCTGGCTACCTGTTTAACATTTAAAGATAGAATATTTGATGAATTATCTCACAGGCTAACTCATAAAAATGAAAATTTGAAATTCCTTTCAAAAACATTGTAGAACTTAAATATCTTTAGTTATTATAAAAAAATTAAAAATAAAAAATAACTTTTAAAAGTTGATTGTGTTCTTTCTCACATACGCCTACATGGCACACATCTGTATTGTTTTGATTTTGAAAAATAAAAAGGGACCATTCTTTGTAAGCTCAAAGATCCGCAGCCTCCTTTCTCCCAATAATCTATCATAGATACTCTTCCATGTCAGTGTATGTTGCTTCATTCTTTTTAAGGACTGTGCCAGTTGTATTACACATTACATAAAATGTGCCATACTTCAACCATTCTTCTGTTAATGAACATGTAGTGGGCTTAGTGAATAACTTTATATAAATGTCCTTCCCTCTTTTGCTATGTATTTCTTAAGGAATTGCTAAATCAAATGTAACACAGGTTTAAAATTTTGAGAGATGGCAGATTTTCTCTCTGAAGGATGTCAGTATACATACCTATCAGTAATATATGAGTGTTCTTTTCCCTCATCAATGTGAGGAAATCATTAATCAAGGACCAGTGTTCAAATGACTATTGGATTGAATTGAGTAAGTGCTATAAAGCATAATTTTGTGTTCCAGTTTGTTTTCAACAGAAGTGTTGAGCAGCAGTGAATTAGAAACATCTGTAGCAAACAAATTCCTCATCTTGGGTTATAGCTGACAAGTATTCTAATTTGTAGCAGTCAGTGGGAAAACTAATGGTTGATTTTTATATCATTCTTATAAGGTCAGATTGTCATTAAAAATTTCTATAGTAATTTATGTATCATTCTGTAACTTTATCCAAATTCTTTTCAAAGCCTGCAAAGTGTGATACAAATTTTGGGTGGAAATAATGATACTAAATGTATATTTGTATTTTTTTGTTGTTGTTAAACAGTTACTTAGGTTCTCAAGAATGTCTTTCCCTGTAAAATCATAATTTCTTGAAAACTGTCTTTTTTAAGAGGTTTCACTGTAGGTCTAATTAAAATATCAATCTGTATGCTTAATATCCTGGGACTAAAGGTTTCTTCTCCAATGTCACTAAGTGGTGTGCAAACAGGTAAGCACCTTACCTGAGATCTGTGCGGTCAGACTTCCTGAGGCTCCACCCCTCTCCAGGAAAGTCCCTGATCTTGCACAAGACTGCTTTGCATACGTTTTGAACTCTAAGTAGGATTTCATATTATCCTCTAAAATTAAGAACAGATAGTAAATACAAGATAATATATTAAGTAACAGATAGTAAATTAAGAACAGATAGTAAGTCACACTTGGAGATGTATTATTGGTATTTTTTCTTCTGCTGTTTTTAGTCAGAGGCAGTGAGATAACACATCTAGTTTATTAACTGACAGCACTTACAGGACATTTTTTGATGGAGGTGATTTTTTTTCTGACAGTATTAACCTATGTATATTATAATATTTCTAACAGTTAACTTTTTTCTCTGCAAATACATGCTCAGTAGATGATAGTCATGGGAATACTACTTTGGATTTATAATATACTTCCTCTGGAGACCTTATTAACTAATATGTGATGTCTCTAGGAGTGGGGGTAGCAGGTGGTATCAACTCCTCATTCTTATATTTGCTATTTCAATAAATAGCATCAAGCCTTAGCTAGAAACCTAGGAAGCAGCCTTGATTTCTATCTTGCCCTCATGTCTTGAATCTGATGAGTTACCAAGCCTTATTTTTCTGTGCCTGAAATCATCTTTTGCATTTGTTCTTCATCTCTTTAGCCTCTATTCTATTTCTAACCCTTACAATTGCTGCTGAATTATTTGTCCCCCATCCTCCAAACTGTGTTCTTGGGGATCAGAAGTTTGACATGTTTGGTTGTCTGCCAAGACTCTGTCTTGGCACTTTGTCAGTATTTAATCATTGTTTAACCAGAAATGAATTCCAGCCTGGATGATTGCAAAACCTTCCTAGTGATCTCACTGACTCTTGCTTTTTCCTCCTTTAGTCTACATTCCAAAACACAAATGTGTTTGTGGACCTCACTTCAAATCTTCATTGTGACTCTAATGCTTGTATAATGAGGTCTTAATTCTCTGTGTGGCGTTTAAGATTTAAATCTACTTTTCCAGCCTCTTCAGTCATCCTGCTTTCCTTCCTACATCTCCATTATCACACTTACCATATCAAAACTATAGTAATTTATTGGCAGCTTTGCCTACTCCGGTAGACTGTGAACTTATTGAGGGCAAGAGTTGTCTTATTTTTTATACATCCAAGCTGCATGAAGTAAGCACTCTAGTGGTTTAATGGTTGGAATCTGTTTGAAATTTAATGAAGTACTTAGAATGGCTGCTATTTTACACAGAGGAATTGAAATCAAATTTAAAAAAACTGAGTATATGTTTTAAGCTTGTGGAAGTTATGCACACCAACTAGGAAATGCAGAATATAGCATCACGAATATGATACTTTCTCACAGGTAATCATAATTAGCATTTTCATGTAGTTTTTAGTCTTTTTTTTTAAGTGAAGTATTAGTGTTTTATAGATAATGGTTAATAAAAAAAAAAAAAAAAAAACACTTCACTCCTGTCCCTTACAACCTTGAACCCATACCTGAGTGAGCTGCTGCATAGAAATTGGAATCAGTGTTCCATCATCTGTCTGGGCAGTTATCTGGTTTTCCACAGGTTGTCATCTTATTTCCAGCACTAGTGCTTAAGTTCAGTCGCCTACATTTAACATGACAGTGGAAAGAGAGCTAGACCCTATCTTGGGAAAACTGTGTTTGAATTTCAATTCTGATGTTTAGTAGTTATATATAACTTTATTACATATGCTGCTGCATTTATGAAAACATGAATTTAATACATACTTTACAGAGTTGTGATTATTTCGTTCAGTTATATATCTGTGACAGGCTGTCATTATTTCCTTTTACCATCTTGGAATTCAGTAAATAGTAGTTGTTTTCACTGTAAAGGAAAGGTATGCCTAAACTAGAAAACTGCCTATCCTCTGATTCTGTATTTACTTGGGAAGCAGTCTATATTATGTCATAACCAAGGAGAAGCTTAGGAATGTATTGGTGATACCTGCTTAGCTCTTGCATGGGGTTCGTCAGTGTCTCTTGGTGTTTTGTACTAGTATTGCAACTGTTTACCCTGAAAGCCTTTTATCTTCATACTCTTCTCACCCCTATCCAGTACTGCCCCTCATTCCCAGCTCTCCACACACATACCCACATTCAGAGTCAGCAAGGAGTTCAGATAATCTTACGTGGGATGGCCTTACAAGGTACAGGCTAGGGAATGTCATGGAAGAAAAAGATGTCATCCTCTGGGTTTGGTATAAGATTCTGAAGAGGAATTCAGAACATCCTTTATTTTCCTATGAAAAATAGTGGAATCTGCTTGTAGGGTATTAAGAGAAAATTTTATAAAAGAGGACATTATAATAATGGTGGTGCTGATTTAGATAGCTAACATTTGTTGAATAGTAATTGTGCCAAGTACTGTTTCAGATGCTGTCATGGTTCTTATGTCATTTCATCTTCACAACATCCCTGAAGTAGATACTCACATTATTCCCTTTTCATTTATAAGTGAGGAAACTGGTGCAAAAGTGGCTTCCACAAGGTCACACAGTAACCAAAAACATCCTATTTACTATTATAATGATGTCTTGTAGAAACTAAATTCCATTGGATAAGGTCTGAAACAGACTTTCCTTGAACATAAATATGTTCCAAAGCTAATGTTACTCTAAAAAGACAGTGTGGCATAGGAAAAAGAGTGTGTGTGTACATTTTGAGGTCAGGGCAACATAAGATCAAATCCTGATTACTTACCATGCACAGGCAAGTTAATCAACCTCTGATCCTCAGCTTCTCATCTTTAAAATTGGTAATAATCAAATCTGTCTTGCTGAGATGTTGAAATGATGACTGAGATGGGCTGATCTTCAATAAATGGTGACTTATTTCAGATACAGGTATGAGCTCATCTTTACCATGCGTGCCAGAAGTGGTGGCGTTAATGATTTTGAGTACTACGACTTTAATGTGTCTTTCCACTTCATCATGAGGCTTCTGTTGAGGGATTATTTGGAGTATCAGACACAGAATTTACGTGAACTTCTCATTGCCTTGACAGAGACCTTCTATTCATGCAAAAGAATAGTGCCATCCTCCACAACACTTACATTTCCCAACCTGAAAAGTGAAGAAAATGTTGACCACATTCATGTAATAAAATTATACTTTCTTCCAAACATAAATCCATGAGTAAATAGAAACAAAGCAAGATACTGCCATCCCCAGTGATTGAATCTTTAAATGTTTCTAGTAGCTGTACTTGGAGAACTTTAATACAGAATTAGGGTTCAGTCTTGCTACGATTTATTTAATAAACTCATCAGACTCTGAATGGATTGGCCCCTTACACTGACAGCATCTTAAAAAATTGCCGTCTCTTGCTGAAACAAGTGTGTTCTAACTGACCTCAGTGACCCAAACATGCACAGAACAGCTTTTTCCGAAAGTGGTGATGGATTTGACTGATCAGTCTTCTGCCAATACTCTGTGACCAGTGTCATTTATTTGCAAGATAGCCAACTGGGGTTGGGTGCTATCTTTGGCTGTAGGGACCGAGTAAAGTTTCTAGAAGAAAACAGGATTTAAACCTTTGCTTCATTTGGGGAAGGGGTGTCAACAATTGAGAAATGGTAGAATATTTTAAGTGATTTAAGTTAGCATGGGGTACATTGAAAATGTGTGGAAAGAAAAAATGTAATCAAAGTCTGAAGACCAAAATCTGATCCTGAATTTGCAGCTTTGTAGCGGTGTGAACTTGGGAAAAATTATTTAACCTCTGAGTCTCCATTTCATCAAAATATGCTGCAGTTAATTACATATCTCTTTGGAAGGTTGAATGAAGCAGTGAATATAGGGATGAATGATGCTACTAATGAAGGTCTATCTTAAGAGGCGGTGACAGGGGGTGCCTGGGTGCCGGAGACCCGGGATCGAGCCCCGCATCGGGCTCCCTGCACAGCGGGAAGCCTGCTTCTCCCTCTCTCACTCCCCCTGCTTGTGTTCCCTCTCTGGCTGTGTTTCTCTCTGTCAAATTAAAAAAAAAAAAAAAAAAAGAGGCGGTGACAACTCTTCAGAATAGGAAAAAAAAGGATTCAAAGGTAGCTGTCAGTTACAACCTGTGTGAGCTCAGGCAAGTTGCTTGACCTCATTATTTTGACTGTTGCTACTAGAAAAGTCCAGATATGACTTAACTGATTGCAGATTAATCAACATTAGAGTTTGAATCAAGACATACCCTTGGGGGCGCCTAGGTGGCTCAGTCGTTAAGTGTCTGCCTTCAGCTCAGGTCATGATCCCAGTGTCCTGGGATTGAGCCCCTCGAAGCAGAGCTTGGAGCCTGCTTCTCCTTCTTCCATTGCCCCTGCTTATATTCCTGCTCTTCCTATCTCTGTGTCATAAATAAAATAAAATTTTTTAAAAAAAATACATACGCTTGGTTTTATAATATGTAAACCCTTTAGAGGCAGAGACTGTCACTTATACCTTGGGATCACTTCATCTTCTGCAGTGCCATGCTGTGATGGCATTTGGTATTGATCGAGTGGTGACTGTGGATTGACTCCATGCCGGGTCCTGTATGAGGCAAAAATGAAGAACCCCTTGGCTTTATCTCTGGGAACATTTCCATGTGGTTGGTGGGGCTTTGCAATCATATGTCATCAGAACTAACTAGAGAGTCCTTTCTGTTTCCATATCACAGTGTGGGAAGTGGATACATTTGAATCTGCAGTTTGTATGCATTTACTAAGGAGCTGAAAGCTTTTAAATGTGTTTATTTTTAAAAGAAAGGAAATGCATGTTCTGACTCCTGGTTTCTCTAACATTGTCGTCATTTCGTGCTTTTTCATAACTGAAAGATGCTTCCTCCCCCAAGTAATTACAGAGGCCCTGCCTTATAATAAAAATAAATAAATAAAATTTTAATCTTTTTATCCAAAAACTGGCAGAGATTTGTTTTTTAAGAGAAGGATCTCAGAATAGTAATTGTGGTTATTTAACACAGTTTTCTGTTATGTAACAAGCTGCTATTCACTGGTAATAGCCAATTAGAAAAGAAAATATCTTGTACTAGTAATTGTAATTATCATTATAAAGCAATTAATAGCAGGAACTGTTGTTGAACAGTAACATAACAGCAATCATGCTATCTTTGTTAAACCTTCATACACCTAATTTCCACAACTGAAGGATGGGAGGGACAGGAAAAGAAGTGAAAAAGAGTCTGAAAGCTTATTGGAATTTTTTACAAACCAGTTCATGAATGATATTTGAAAGCTTTATAAATATGCGCCCACCTGAAGAAAAGTAATGCTAATAACCTACTAGGACTTTGATATTTATTTCTACCAGCAGTGATCATAGATAGTACTGTTTCATAGAAAGCTCACTGGACAAGGAGCCAGAGACCTGAGTTTTAACCCTATTTCTGCTTCTAACTGACTCTGATTTTAGAGAAGTTATTTGCTGTCATGGTTAAGATTTCCTGGTTTGTAAACAAGATAATTCACTTATATTAGCATCCTTTCAACTGCATCTTTCAAATATCAAATAAAGAGAAGGTAGGTTCACAGCTAGTGAGCTCAATTCCAATACAGTGAAAGACGGGGATTTTTAGCCAAGGAGCGGAGGGTAGGGGGCAGGGGGGTTGAAAATTAGTAAGAGGAAATCTGGCTAAGCAGACTTGACAGGATGCTTGCTAAAGGCAGGCCAGGGTGAGATCACAGGTATTGAGATATCACCTGGAGGATGGTAGAGGATGAGGAACCTCATCATATATGGAGGATGGGAGAGTCTCTCTGAGCTGACTTGGCAGGATTCTTGCAAAAACTGGGCTGGTGAGTACCAGTCAAGAAAAGGTTCAGAGGAGCCTTCGAGAAACCGAAGTTTGGTCAAGGAGAGAATCTATTTCAGTAGCAGGAACACAATCACAAATAAACTAGGCTTTAGGGACAGGTTTCAAGCCTTTAAGGGATCTAAGAGAAACAAGGAACGTGGACTCTAGGTGAATTATCACATCACAGCTTATGTAATCAGGGCAATGGGTTGAGCACTCAGTTACTGGAAAAGGTATACAAGCCGAGGCTTAGTTCCAGGCTATTAGTCATGTGCCCAATGACTAGCATCCTGGACCCAGATGGAGATGAGGTCAAGACTAAGTTGATATAGAGCCACTGGCCTGAGGTGGTCCCCTGCTGGAGCAGAGCCAAATTGCTGGTGGGTTTAGGGACCCCTACCATGCTGATTGGCAATATTGGCAGAGGCCTCGCTCCAGGCAACTCATTACAGTTGCCCATATGGCCACTGAACTCCTAACCCTGAGCTTCATTAATCCTGAATAATCAGCCAGTTGTAATATAATTCTCAAGTATAAGGTAATAACACCCTTTCTTTCTCATGACCCTTAGACTACATGGAATTTGATGCCTCAGAGAAAGATTCCTGTTCCTGATCTTTTTCCTTGTGAAACATCTTAAAATTTTATTGACAGAATAGATTATGATGTTAATTTCCCCCCTGTTAATGTGATATTTTTAGGTATCAGTAGTTGTAGTTGTTTCTATAGAGTACAATTCTGTTTTCCTTTTATTATATGAAACTCCAAATATGTCCAATCATATGAACTTACTAATCCTTAGAGCCTTAATGAACTTAACTTTTAGGTAATTGAAAGAAAATTTATTTCTTTCTGTTATGCTTTTGAGTGATACTCATAGAAAATTGTATTCTTGTTGTTTTTGTCCATCCATGTCATCGAAGTAGGTAGGGCTAATGTAAATTTAGCATGCCTTTTATGTTTTTAGGGACAATATTTCAGGACTCCATAGAATCACAAGGCAAAAGTATTCTTTATACACAAAGAATTTTATGATCAAATAATTTGCAGTTACTGACTTAAACTTATAACTTCTTTACTTTAGGACTTTAGTATGCTAGTTTTTGCGACCAGGTGATAAATACTTGACCACACTTTTTCTCAACTGGCACACATTAACATTTCATGGGATGCTAGTGTTCCATGGAATTGGATTTGGGAAATGCTAGTCCAGGTCATTTTCCTCTTAAGCAGATCATATTTATTAGGAGCTTAGACATCTCAAAGAGTTTATCTGTAAACATGTTCAAGAAGAGATCGTTCATCCTGTGTCTATAGTAATAACCATTGTCATTCATTTTTATGGCTTTTCTATTTTACTTCAAGTCCTTAATGGGGGGAAATAAGCATAAAGTAGTAGGCACACAGTAGAAACAAAAAACTTAACTATTTGTTCTGCCTCAGGGAGATGTAGTATCCTCTAACGAGCATTCCCCCCATTATATCCAGAATGCAGTTCTTTTGAAAATGTCCATAATAGTAATGAAATAAGTAAATAAAACCCGGCCCTTGAGCACTATATGAGAACTCTTCAAATCAATATCTTTTGTTTCTTTATTTTAATATCCCATTCTTAGAACATTTGAATTAAGATCTGAATATTGAACAATGAAAAAGGAAAGTGTTCCTAAGTATTGAATTAAGATCTGAATATTGAACAATGAAAAAGGAAACAGCTCCTGACCTACTGTTCCAGGGCGCTCAAGCCAGTGCTTCCTATTAAGTCAGGTAACCATAGCTATTTAATACATTATTTAAGGATATAAAAATTTAATTCACGTTCCTCTATCAACTTCTGTTGACTTGAAGAATGTAGGTTGGTTGCAACTTTTTTTTAATTGCTTGTGTGTGGCATCATTGTCAGAAATGTCAGAGTTTCTGAATTACTGTTTATTAACGAAATGATGAATCCAGGCAGCTCTTTGATGTAAAATCCACAACTAGTGTGATGTACAGGAATTTTTTAGTGAAATATTTCTTAAAACAGCTTAGAAATGATTCATTGGACCATTGTTATTCAGTTCTAGTTAGCAGAATTCAGAGCCAGCTGGCAAATCTCCATCTTCAGGAGTCTCACTTAAAAAGTGATTTCAGAGTAAACCAATTGAGGCAAGTAGTATATAAGCAAAAGAACTGGATTGTTGTCTTTATATTGTCACTGTTTTCTAAAGTTTCATGTTTGTTGATATCCCTCATGATAATACATTAATCAGATTCTGAATTAATCTTATATTTGGATAGTTACCTAAAGTTATTGTCATATTAGTAATATTAGCTGACTTTGGACCCTGCTGTGAAAGTCACATATACTTTGTACAAATTCAAACACATTTTCATATACTTATGGACAACATTTTTTAAGTTATATCCTGCAAAAGTTACACTTTATAAATATAACCATCATTATAAATAAAAACCTCCTCCCTTTCTCTGTCATATTTACAATCTTAAATGTCACTTTTTATGTGAAGCCATTCTTTAACCATATTGTAGCCTTAA
The DNA here is from genome assembly GCA_004023965.1 of Spilogale gracilis. NCBI lineage: Eukaryota > Metazoa > Chordata > Mammalia > Carnivora > Mephitidae > Spilogale > Spilogale gracilis. Next base: position 1,058 of record PITA01006950.1, on the reverse strand, counting down.
TCATATAGTTATCTAGGAGAATCCCATTACCTACTTGTAGAGAGAAATTTTAATTCAAATAGTTCAGCTGATATATACTATGAGTTTCCAAATGCCGCCTATAACAGATTACCACAAACTGATGGCTTAGAACAACAGAAATTTATTCTGTCACAGTTATGAAGGCCTGAAGGCTGAAGTCAAGATGTCAGCAGGGCCACACTCCCTCTGAAGCCTCTAAAGGAGAATCTGGTAGCATCAGTCATTCCTTGGCTTTTGGCAGGCAGCATAATGCCAATTTCTGCTGCTGTCTTCATATAGCCTTCCTCCCTATGGCTTTTTTCTTCTCCTTTTCTGTCTCTTGTAAAGACTTCAGTCATTGCATTTAGAGCCTACTCTAATCCAGAATGATCTCATCTCAAGATATTTACTTTAATTATATCTGCAGAGACCCTTATTCCACATAAGGACACATCTGAGATTCCAGGTGAATATGTCTCTTGGGTCACCATTCAATCCATATACATATTGAAGATACTCCCTTTTTCCCAGATTGCCTTCTTCCTGACCTAGCCGCGGAGCCTATGCATAGGTGAGTGCTTGTTTTCATGTAAGTTTGGGGGGGTGTTGCCCCCCCTTTTAAAACCACTCTATAGCACATGTTACCTGCTGTTTGACTTTATGATAGACATTGGGACTTCTACATTGACCTATTCTTGTGAATAATAAACTTTTTATAGAAAGTCACCACCAACGATTCATATAGAACTTACTAAAAATCTGTAGTCTTTTACTTCATCAAAATAAAAAGCTTCTGTACAGCAAAGGAAACAATCAACAAAACAAAGAGGCAACCCACAGAATGGGAGAAGATATTTATAAATGACACTACAGACAAAGGGCTGGTATCCAAGATCTATAAAGAACTACTCAAACTCAACACCCAAAAAGAAGATGAACACATCAAAAAATGGGCAAGAGACATGAAGAGGCACTTCTCCATAGAAGATATACAAATGGCTAACAGACACATGAAAAAATGTTCAGCGTCACTAGCTATCAGGGAAATTCAAATCAAA
>PITA01006949.1:0-95680 GCA_004023965.1 Spilogale gracilis | reverse complement strand
CCTCCAGCTCCACCTGGATCTCAGACTTCCAGCCTCACCCCCATGTGGATCTCAGACTCCCAGCCTCGAGCCCCACCTGGATCTCAGACTCCCAGCCTCCAGCCCCACCTGGATCTCAGACTCCCAGACTCCAGGACTGGGAGCAAACAAACTATGATCCTCTACATTATTTTTCCAATGCCTCTGCCAACACTTTCTTTATCATTTGGCAGAGCTCTCCTGACCATTAAATGTTGTAACCAGATTTTCAAGAGGCCATGAAGATTTCCAACACTCGTGTGTCCATCATTCAGCTTGAGGAGCATTCCTAGGCTTCAAGCCTCTTTTCCAGGCTTCAGTTGGTTCTAACTCCTTATTTTCCACCTACACGATGCCATCAACACATACAAGTTCAACTAACCACAATTTAATCATCAGTGAGTCAACATTTATTCATAGATTTTTTGCAGACATAAAATACATCTCTACATGTACATACATGTCCATACTCATATATGTACCCACACACATGTCCATATTCATAAACATATATATGAAGACAGACATGTTTGAATATATGTGCATATCTCCCTATGCTTTAAACCACATACACAACAACCTCTCATTTCTTTGCTTCCATGTCTGGAACCACAAATATTCAGTTTTTGGTCTCAAAAGCTCTTTACATTATTAAGGTTTCTCAAGGCGACCCAAGAGCTTTTAATGACAGACATTATATCATCTGTCACTCTTTACCATATTAGCAATTAAAACTGAGAAATGAAAGATACATTACTTCATTTTGGAAAGAGCCGGGATGCCCTTCAACAGACGAATGGAAAAAGAAGATGTGGTCCATATATACAATGGAATATTACGCCTCCATCAGAAAGGATGAATATCCAACTTTTGTAGCAACATGGACCGGACTGGAAGAGATTATGCTGAGTGAAATAAGCCAAGAAGAGAAAGTCAATTATCATATGGTTTCACTTACTTGTGGAACATAAGGAGTAATATAGAAGACAGTGGGAGAAGGAAAGGGAAAGTGAATTGGGGCAAATCGGAGGGGAAACCAAACATGAAAGACTTTGGACTCTGAGAAAAAACAGAGGGCTTTGGAAGGGAGGGGGTGGGGGATGGGTGAGCCTGGTGGTGGGTATTGAGGGCACATATTGCATGGAGCACTAGGTGTGGTGTATAAACAATGAATCTTGAAACACTGAAAAAAATAAAGAAAAAAAGAATATCTGTAATATTGATAATGCTTATTAAATGTTATTAAACTAAAAAAAAAGAATAAGGGAAGTAAGTAGTTCATCTCTCAGTTTACAGACTGCTGGACTGCAAGGAATCAGATCCTAATCTAGGGTAAGTAAGGCTCATGGGTCATATCTGGCCCTCCACTTGTTTGTGCATATAAAGTTTTATTGACACACAGCCTCAACCATTTATTTGCATATTACCTATTGTTACCGCCGGGGAGCCAGCCTCGGCAGAGATGTGGGTCCAGAACCGCGGGATATCTGGCAGGCGAAATAATGACTCGGACACGGAAATCTAATGCAAGCTGACAGACCCGAGGTCAGTCAGGAGAGACCTATGAAGCAGGCTCAGCCTCACGCTCTGGCTTGTTAGCTTTGGCTTTCTAGCTCTAGCTCTCTAGCTCTGGCTTTGGCCTTCTTGCTCTACTTCTCTTCTTCTGTCTCTCTTACTCTGTCTGCTTCTCTTTCTGTTGCTTTCTTGCTTCTTTGCTTCTGTCTCTCTCTTCGCAGGCTCTCTCTGATTCTTGCTGCTCTCTTCGAAGTCTCTCTTGCTGTTTCTGCGTTTGTCTCTCTTGACTGACAGGGGCCCCAGTCTTTTATTATTTAAAAGTGAGGAAGATGGGTGGTGCAATTAAATCTTTAACTGCTTTTGCACCCGCCCTAGAGACAGGATTCGTATTGTTACTGCAGGGTACAGAGTGATTGCTTAAACTCACAGAAGTTGAGACCATTGAGGCACAAGGATCAAGAAATACAGATAAGAGATACAGAGATACGATTACTGGGAGGAAACTATATGTCTTGAATAAGCACACAAAGGACATATTGCCCTGACCCACAGGGTACATGGCTTTCTGGATTCCAGGTGGGGAAAGCCCAGAGGGGCTTTCATTCACATTCACGGGTACCTCCACCAAAGTTTCCGGTGGCTTGGGCATGGCGGGAGGGGCACCGTCCCCAGACAACCTATGACTGTGTTTAAATTCCAGGAGAGTTGAGTCTTTATAACAGACAACTAGTGACTCAAAAAGGTAAAGATATTTGCTTCTCAAAAAAGTTTGCCAATCTCTGGTCTAGACCCTCTTTACGACTTTTGGTAAAAAAAGATTTCTACTCATTGATTTGCTTTCTTGTAGACGTAATCAAATATCTACAGAAACCAAATCTCCCTTGAGGATAGAAATTGTCGAGGTGCCCAAGAGCAGAATAGTCATCATGCAGAATACTTCAATTCTGTTCATTTACATGGTTTCTAAGATGCCAGTCAATGAACCACCAACAGAAGGAAAATAAAACTCTGATGCCCTGGATATTTGTGATGATTGAATTCCTCTTGGTGTGTGCAAAGAACCAATGGTAAATTCCTTGCTATGGGTCATCTTATGTTTATGAAATGGGCCATTTTTATCACCTCATCTGAATCCTACTCACTACTTTGTTTTGAGGCAATTGCCACCAGCTTTCCCCAGAGCCCAGAGTCCCAGCCCATCTGTCCCATGAAATGGGCAGTGCTCCAGAGGTATCCTGATTGAATTATACTTACATAAAAAGGAAAAAAGATCAGTGGCGCATGCATAATTGCTAGAGTCTCCCTTCATCCTGACCCCTTAGCTAAGCAAAGTTGCTGAAAACATTCCAGTGGGAATGATAAGGCCAGTTCTGAAGGTTCCTTGAACAAAGGCATGGCAAATGAGTTACTGATAGTTTACACTCAGACTCCTTTCTGGTTTGGCTGCAGACTTTGCAGTTTGTGGGAAAAGGCTGTTTGCTATCACGTCTTGATTCCGTCAGCCTCAGCATTGCAACAGACTTCGGTCAAACCCATGGTGAGCGTTGGATCCTGTGCGGTGTGGCTGGAGGAGGACATTCGCTCCAGCATGGTGGCACCATCTTCTCTTGGTGCCTCTCTCCTCCCACGTGAACCCGTTTCCTGAAGTTTTTGGTTGACTGCTGAAACCATTTCCTCATTAAAACCCTGGCTCTTTTGGTAAGCCAAAAATGTGCCCACTTGTTTGCATTTGTGTTTCTCTTGTTTCCACTCATTTTAAAAAGAGGAGAATCGTGGTGGAAACGTTCCTCGAGTCTGCCTATGGAGGAGCCACAATCCCTCAGAGGGTTCTGGACGAGAGACATTGGCTCACACTCTGTCCTCTCTGTGGTTCATCCTATTTGAGAAGAAGAATACCTGTGTCCTTTTGTGTGTCGATGGACAGAGTTTCCCCAGCACTGACATCTTTCTGGGCATCCACACCACACACATGGCACAAAGCATGCACACACACACACACACACACACACACACACGTGCCCTTTCTGTAACGCAGCATGAACATGTATTCCTTGACACAATGTAAAGCAAAAGATGCTTAAGGATTTTCATCTAAAAATTCGCCTTTTTTTTTTCCTGGAGAAACATTCGCAAAAGTTCCCCAAATGTCTCAAACGGTGTCTATGTGGAAGATGTATCATCACTCCATGGTTGGAATCTTCCCATATTCTCTTGATCAGCACTGCATCTGCTGCTCTGATGCCTCCCTGTATCATGTGAAGGGTCAACTCAGAAATGCACCATCAGCCTTGATTTTGACTTTTGTGGACATGAGAGGAAGCAGCAAGACTGTCGACATGACGGTGTGTGTAAGAATGTACTACAAAAAAAAACCCATTAAACCTTTCACAGCATCTGGCTTTGATTTAGCTGTTGAGACAATAAAAATCCTTTTGACGTTCACAACACACGAACTCCTAGGCATGTAGTGGAAGTGTCCCCATGACTACATAGGCAGACCAACTGTTGGGAACAGATCCAGGGAGGGCACAACTAATAGGAAAACCTGTTTCTCAAGAGTGTCATTTTTCACCTTGAAAATGCACACTTGAATGTTTCAGAGAAGGGAAATGCATGCTACGTGTTCTAAAAATAATCCTCAAACTCAGGTGATGCCTACAAAAATGTTTGCATCCTCCTCCTAGGAAGTCCAGTGGGATGTTTCTCATTGAGTAGCTCTCTCAAGTAATTCTTTGGAGGAGGAGGATCAGCCTCCAGAATGATTCTTTAGGGCCTTGCCCTGCTAACAAGCATGCTCTGTGAGGTCTTTTTCCAGAGTTGTGTGTATGTCTCAGCTGTCCCAGAGTTGCTCCCTGTGACCAATAGGGTGCAACGGATGGACGGCATTGCATGTCTACATTACAAGACACATTATGACTTCCATCTTGCTCACCACCTGTCCCGAACCTTTCACTCTGCCAATAGCCCTGTCATGGGCAACCTTTGGGTGAGATTCATGTCACAAGGAATCCACTAAATCTTTCCTCCCACAGGCACATGAGGGCACCTGGAAAAGAATGCAATCTGCCCGTCTTGCTTCCACCAGCCACTTGGCTGTCACCCCGTGAGCAGGGAGCATCCACAAAAAGGTCTACTAGAGTTCTGACCCTCCAAAACCATGTGACACAATTAATGTTTGTTCTTTGAAGCTCCTAAACTTTGGGATAATTTATGATGCAGGAGTGGGTCACTCCCAGAACCATTCCACACTCACCCAGCAAAAGACCGCACTCCACGGAGAGACGGACTCCAGCACTTGTGGCCACCACTGTGGCCATGAAAGGGACACAAAATGACAGAACAGGTGCATATCCTGCCTACATAACATCTTGCATTATCTCACAAAACGCCCTTCTGCAAGATGGCGACTTTGGTTCTCATCCAATGTAAGGTGAAAGGCAAACGTAAGATAATAACTGTCCCTGGCAAACAGTCTCATTTGTTAACGTTGCCATCATGTCAGCAAGTAGAACAAAAAGATGGATAGGTGCCAAAGCTGTGTTGTTCCTCTGTTTCTTTATAAAGCACTTACCGCGAGTGATTTTCGCTCCTTCCTCCCAGAAGAGCTTGAAAGTACAGAACATGGAAAGACAACGGTGCCCACAGCATGCTCCAGTGATTGTGAACGGCTGGGACATTCCCTTCCCAGTGAACACATGTGGGCGAGCTTGTATGTGCTTGGGTTTACCCTGAGTTTTTTGAATGAACCGTCATGCAGGATACAACATCCATTAAACATAATTGATACAAGCACCATGACTTGAAGCTCTTTCTACAGTACATCTCTACCATACAGTAAGAAGAGGACCAGATTGTTTTAGTACTTGAATGAACCAAAGATATTTTCAGGCAAGACCCTTTTATCATTGATAATGTTAAGTACCTCCGGCACACGGTGGTAATTGAATAACATGCCTGCTTTGGGTTACTATTACTATTATGTTTAAATTCCCTGCAGGTACGTATCACTTTCTTTCTTGCATGTAGAATATATTGCTTACTTTCTCCACTCTTGGGATGCCACAAAGGGAACAGATTTATTTTAATTTAATTGAGTTTAATTTTTTTATTTTTCACTTTAAAAATTTTTTTAAAATTAGTTGCTGTATAGTTCATGCACAGTGTTGTAGTCATTTCAGGTGTATAATCTAGTTATTGAGCAATTCCCTATGTGACTCAGTTCTCATCATAAGTGTGATCTTCCTCATGTTTATCTACTTCACCCATCCTGAAGCCTGCCCCTCCTCTGGTCATGATCTGTTTATTTGGAAGAGATTTATTAGTTTTTAAAAATTTTTTTAAAGATTTTATTTCTAAACAATCTCTACACCCAGTGTGGGCCTCAAATCTACAGCCCTGAGAGCAACAGTTGTGTGTTCTAGACTGAGCCAGCCAGGTGCCCCTGGGAGAGATTTATTTTTGGTAGGACAGGTTGTCACCCCAAATTGCATTGCCCAGAATTAGTAACCATGGTCCCACATGTGAGAGACAAAGAGACAGAGAGAGTCAGGGCAAGTGATCCCAGCAACGTAATGCATCATGTCTTTGAGCATTCCCTAAAGTTCTCTGCCCTCTTAGCCCTATAAGATTTCATGTTTCTATGAACAAGCTCTATTTTCAAATGCGGTGCATAGCCATTTTCCCTTCTATTAAAAAATCAGAGGTCCTAAACATTATATTAGTTTGAGCTTCAGACTCCCTTCTGCCCCCAAATACATATGGCTGCTGTTCCTTGGGTCTCTGTCTTGTTAGAATAGTCAGAATAAATTTCCCACTTTTTTTTTTTAAAGATTTTTATTTCTTTGACAGAGAGAAACACAGCGAGAGAGGGAACACAAGCAGGGGGAGTGAGAGAGGGCATCATGACCTGAGCCGAAGGCAGTCGCTTAACCAACTGAGCCACCCAGACGCCCCAAATTTCCCACTTTTTGAGGGAAAAAAATATCTCATGTATATATTCCAAAATGCATTTTGCATTCACATTCTCCAATCCATTTCACAATTTCGATGAAGCAGAATTTTGGAGAAGTCTTCTAGGTTAATGGGGGCATAGGAAGTTATTGCTTTGGCGAATTCCTCTACGGGAAAAAGCAAGGACTATACCATTTCGATTAATGCTTTTTTTTTTTTTTTTACATCATTGTCCCCTTTCATTTCACATCAAAATTTCCATCATAAAAAGGGGCACATAAATGATGCCTTTGGAAAATCTCCAGTTATGGTTTGAACAGCCCCATCAGCTCTGATAGCCAGTTCTTGTGTTCGTATAACGACTATTTGCTGGACTGGAACGAGGATGGTTAAGTTCGGGCCAAGTGCAAAAAGCAAACAGTGCATTCCTTATGGATAATTTCTCCATAAAATAACTCTCCCCACCAACACGCTGCTGCAAGGATTTATACAGCAAATGATGTATCATCAATAACCTAAGTGTTTGGGCTGATGTGTTAGTAAATTTCCTCCTAGAAATACAGACAACATCTTCAATCCCATGTTGCTGCACAATCTGCTAATCAGATTCTATTTATTAAGTTTGTTCATGCATTGGCTTTGGGATTGCTGTTAGCAATATTAACGGGGTGTTGGGAAGCATCTCAGCTCAGCTTCTATAAGATCTCACACAAGAAATTGCATCTGGGTTGTTTCCAGCTCCCCATTTCCCCACAGCTAGTGCTTCTGTGTATCCACGAGGCATCACTGCAATAACAAAACTCTGACCTCTATTTATGGGGTACATTTTTAAGTAACAGTCTTGCTGATTTATTTATTGAGCAAGATGCATGATGTCCTATGTTGTTCCTCTCAAGCTAAGGGAGGAGCTGATCTTTTTTTCTCAATCAAAGCATCATGAAACTACTGTGGACAAAGAGAAAAGTAGAGAGTGAATCATGGGGTGTAGGGACTTCAATTTCCACCCTCGTGTCAATATTTCCTGTTGCCTGTGTCAGCCTCATCCACTCACCGAGCTCTGTGTGTTCAGTTGCTCATCTGGGAGAATTCTTGTTGGCTCGACTCTTAAGGCCGCCATACTCGGCCATTTATGGCCATCTGGTTTGCACATCAGACTTATTCTGGACTGCATTTAGTGCAGCAAGAAGAAAAGGGCAACGCCCTTACAGGAGCTGGTTTTCCTCATTCCCAAGTCTGGCCACTTCTGAAAGGAAGAGGGGAGAAAGGGGGCCCTCCCGGTGGCTTGTCTCCTGCACACAGCTCCTTTATCTCCATGACCCTAAAACCAATTTTACGGATCCTTGGGATTTGTTGTTGCACGCTCAACACAAAGAGTGTATTCTCGTTGTTATGATTGTAACCTCAAGATTATATATGGACCTCTTACATTTGGGGTAATAAAGCTTTACTCTTCCCTCACACAAGAGTTCCATGGACATCTACGCTGATGTACACACTAGGGTATTTGGCTAGATGTGGGATGGAGACACCAAAATGGCCCCAGGCAACTGTATTCAAAAGCATCTCAGGCAGTAAGTCAGCAGGCAATCTTATCTGTTCCTTTCTCTGTTTTGAAATATCTATTTTACTTATTCCAACCTGGGAACGACAACACCGTTTCTAACTATACTCTCCTATTTTGTGCTGTAATGAAAATAAGAGTACCAGGTAATGACTTTATGGCCTATAAGTGCTGGTAAAAAAAAATTATATGACAAAGTTTCTGAACACTGGGGCCATGTATTTATTTCCTTTTTACCATCAGCAGAAAATATTTGAGAGAAAGAAACTGAGGGTTTGGGAAGGGAAGGGTGAGGGGATGGGTAAGCCTGGTGGTGGGTATTGAGGGCACGTATTGCATGGAGCACTGGGTGTGGGGCATAAACAGTGAATCTTGGAACATTGAAAAAATAAAATAAACTTTTATATATATGTATTTGAGAATCCCTATTCTAGGGAAACCCAGGACTGTCAGAAACATGATTTTTGCCATACCAAGGAGAGAAAACACAGGCCATTATCACAAAATCCATTTTTTTTTTCCTTTAATGGGACATTTGTTGTTTTCCTGTACTCGGTGGATAAGGGACTTCTAGAATCTGTGAAAAGGAAAAGGTTGGAAAGTAAAGAGGATCTTGTGCCAAGGACCATTGGCTCAACAAGAAAACCAGCCTCTGGGACCCAAGCCAAGCATTTTCCCACCTTAAAAGCATCCACCGGTTGCCAGTTTTCTGCTCACATGAGAAATGAGATGTGATGTCTCAGTTTCCCTTTTACTGAGATGTAGTCACTTTAGGAAAGAAAGGAAAATGCCAGAGAAGCTCCCATCACTGTGGGGGGATTCCTAGAGTCTCCAAGAGCTGGAGGTGGTGAGATGTTTGGGGAAGGAGGAAGCCAAACTTTAGGGCTGTTGAAGGTGATGTGATTGGAGCCCCCGAATCTCAGATTAAGTGTTTTCTTGCAAAGCCAGATGAGAAAGACATTTGCCAGGAACAAAAATGGCAGGGAGCAGCACGGGCAGCCACATCCCCTGAGCTCATGATGCATGAACAACTGTTAGGGATGACTCAAGGGACTCCTGCCCATTATACACATGGGTGTGTTGGAGGGACAAGATGCAAGCACCATCCCCCATGGCAGAAGGGCAAATTGGGGTTTGCATCAGCATGAGCGATGGAGGCTTTCTGGGGCAACCTTGGCGGTTCTCAGCCTGCTGGGAAGAGCTGGGTGTGGCAGGATCCCCGGGTCATAGTGGAAGAGAACTTTCAGCCACCAGCTACACAGACTCAACACTTGGCTCTTCCCACTATGAGAATTCCCTCATCTTGCTGCTTTCATGGGGTGGGGGGGGGGGGACCCCGTGTTTTCAGAAACTCACACTGGTCAAGCTTCCATAACTTTTCCAAGATGACATAGCCATGAGGGAGTGCTCTCAGAACAGGTTGATCCTATGTAGACATCCAGCCAGGCAGACATGCTAGAGTGGCCTCATTCCATTTCGCCGGTCCCATAAACCTTTCTCTTTCCTTTCAGAAATGACACTACTGATTTTGAGACATGGTAACTTCCTCCTTCATGACTCTTTGTGAGCTTTGAATGTCAATAGTCAACTGGTACCCAAGCCTTCTCTAGGCAACTCCATTAATGCCTTTTCTATCCATGTGCTGCTCTCCTGGCCACCCCATCTTACTCTTGTCATCAAAACTCCTATAAGCAAGATGAAACCTTCATCTTATCACTTGAGATGGAACAAATGTTCTTAACTAGCCCCCAGTCATGCTTCCCTCACTGGACATCAGCATCCCAACCCCGTACCTTGACTCACCGCCAGTCATGATATGACCCCAGCATGGAACCTGTTCTTTAGACATAGCTCCCCTTCTCCCCTATCCCATTACCTCTAGTCTCTGTGCATTATCCACACTATCAGACCCCTCAAATGACCAGCCATGCCCACTCACTTTGTCCTTGCTTGGCGTGGAAATACTCTTCTGCCTTCTCTCTTACACCCATGCATCAGGATCAAGTCGGTTCATGGGATTTTCCCTATGGACACAACATTCCAAAGCTCAGGCTAGAAGGTGCCTACTGACCCACCGTGATGGTTCAAGCATCTGACCACAATGGGGGCCAGACCCCTCTTCATGGTACAAGGTCACTATCCCGGACCTGGGATCCCTTCTTAACACCAGACTCACCAATTTTCCCTGCCTGAGCTGGACCTCCTACTGTCATTGCATGTTTTACACCAACTAGTGTGTCTTCCGGCCCCAACTAGGACCTTCTACATTAGCACCTGCATTTTAATGAGATCGCCCAGGTGACTGTGCATACGGGAGCATCATCTTAAAGCATAGTATTTTGTCTTCATTGCAGTAAGAATGCTTACCAAGGGTTTTACTCTTTAACAAACTTTTGTGGGCACGAAGCATGGCAGATGCCAACAACAGATGTCTGCAACATGCTTATCTTGTTCTACTGAAACTTTATACCCATTGAACAACATCTCCCTTTTTACCCTCTCTCCCAGCCCCAAGAAACTGCCATCTTACTCTCTGCTCTTAGGAGCTAGCCTTGGTAGACCCTCAGTGAAGTTGAATCATGCAGTTTGGTCATCCCATGGCTGGCTCGTCAGTCGTCTACATCATTGCCTACAGCACGATTTCCTTTTTTTAAGAGATGAATGGTATTCCATGGTATGTATGCACCTCATTTCCTCCATCCAGCTTTATTGATCATTCCCCGCCCAGCTTTCTTGAGATATAATGAACATATAAAATCGGGCACATTGAAGGTGTGCAATTTGATGATTAAATGCTCTGCTGACTTGTCGAATTTGACTAAACAGATGCCGTTTCCCCCTAAAGTTACAGATTTGCTTCTCCTTTGGGGCTCCCTTGTTGTGTTAGCCATGTTTGTGTATCAGGAGGTAATGCTCAGACACATGTCTGTGTCTTCAGTCCTAATGGTTGTAGAAGCCAAGGGCAGGCTGCCCCCAAATAGGCTACTTTGACATCCTGATATTTTAAAAACAAGTCACATAAACGACAAGACCCTCAGATACTCCTCTGTCCCTCCCTCTGTCTTGCATGCAAGAAATAAATCTCTCATGTGCAAGGTGCCCTCCCCATTCCCAGAGGTAAAGAAACACCCTTAACACCAGAGATGGGAAACACAGAACCTAGGGGCTGTATAAACAGACTTTGTGACTTTTTACTAATTTACCTCCCCCGCCCAGATTCTGTTTAATATTCCTGACTCAGTGGAGCTCCCAATGTGACATTCTTTGTCTTGTCCATAACTAATGAGATTTATTATCTCTTTGTCTGGAAAGCATAGAAAGTGCCTGCCTTGCTTACTTTTTCAGGTCTTCATTTCATTAGTAGACCTCCATGCTCAGGTAATAAAACTTGGAGTTTGGTTTTGTTTTATCCTGTTAATCCATCTCATTTGAGTTTAATTCTTAGTCCGGCTGGAAGACTGGATGGATAGAGGAAGAGTTTTTCCTATCCTTCATAGACATGGTGCTTTGATTTCTTCCTGACTTCCCATACCCAACCCCACTTCTCCAGATTCTGGATTCCATGCTTGGTGAGGACTCTCTCCCTGGCTTGCATATGGCATCTTGTTGCCATGTCTTCCCACGGTGGAGGGAAAGACAGCTCTGGTGCCTCTTCCTTTTCCTATATGGACACTAATCCCATCATGGCAGGCCCAACTCCATGACCTCATCCCAATCCAATGCCCTCTCAAAGTCTTCTGCCTCCAAATACCATTTCACTGGCAGTTAGGGCTTCCATAGATGAATGTTGGGTGGGACGCACATTCAGTTCACGATTGGGTGCAAGATTTGTATGTGTTACTGCAGATGCTTATGGGCAGATGGTCAAAAGGGAAGAAACAAAGAAAAGAAATGGAAAAAGTTAATCAATTCCATGCACAACTCGGATACTTTATCACAGCAGAAAGTAACATTGTATCAAGTAACAAAAGTAGAATATAAAATTCTATATTATCAGAAACATCTTTTCAAACACTCCTCCTGAAAATGGAACGATATGGAGCAAAATATTATCTGTGTTCATCACTTGGCTATGAACTTCTAAGAAAATTTTCTTTCAAAAATTGTTTTATTGGGGCACCTGGGTGGCTCAGTTGGTTAAGCGACTGCCTTCGGCTCAGGTCATGATCCCAGAGACCCGGGATCGAGTCCCACATCGGGCTCCCTGCTCGGTGGGAAGCCTGCTTCTCCCTCTCTCATTCCCTGTGCTTGTGTTCCCTCTCTGGCTGTGTTTCTCTCTGTCAAATAAATAAAATCTTTATTTAAAAAATTGTTTTATTATATAATGAGCACTAATGAATCACTAAACACTACCCTGAAACTAATAATATACTATATGCTAACTTACTTGAATTTAAGTTTAAAAAAATGATTTTATCGTAGCTGTACACACCATAAAATTCACCCATTTAAAGTGTATAATTCATTGGCTCTTAAAATTCACCCATTTAAAGTGTATAATTCACTGGCTCTTAGTATGTTTGTAAAGTTGCATAATCATCACCACAATTAATGTTAGAAAACTTTCATCACCCCTCCCTGGGCACCACCAATCTGTTTCTGTCGTGATGGATTTTCCAGATCTTAACTTTCATATGTGTTTTCCAAGTTTGCTATTATGTGAGCATATTACTTTGGCAATAATTAAAAGAATCTCATGTTAAAGTTTATTCTATGGGGCGCCTGGCTGACTCAGCCGTTGGAGCACATGACTCTTGATCTTGGGGTTGTGAGTTTAAGACCCATGTTGGCTGTGGAGCTTACTTAAAAATAAAATCTTAAAAAAAAAAGAAAAAGGACTTGAAAAAAAGTTTCTTCTGATAAAAGAAAGTACATACAAAGTCTGAAGTCACAGACTGCAGGAGGACATGAGCTGAACTTTGAACATCATAATTTTGGAAAAGGAGCCCTATCTCTGGTGGGTCTACCTTCCTTCACACTCACATCTTCCCCTCACCCCCCCTGTCCCCCATCAGGTTTTCATTTTTAGATTGGTTCTTGCAGAAGTTTGGTATTTTTCCAGCGTGTGTCTAATATCTGATCCGAAAGCCTGCTTCTAAAGACTGCCAAAGGTCTGTTGGTCCAAGCAAATTCTCCAAATAAATGCCTCCAAATAAATTTATTTGGAGAATTTGCTTGGACCAACAGACCTTTAAACAGTTGTATGAACAGCAGCACTTAGAAGGAGAGACTCACAAACACTGTTGCTTGAGCTAACGGGATTAAGTCTTGGCTGGACTGCTGTGGTCACTCTAGCTGGGATCCAGAGACTAACATTGGACCCCAGAGATAAGAGCATGCTCATAATAGGATATAATGTAATTTTTATTATGTTAGGTTAACCAGCATAGACCACATCATTATTTTTTAACATAGTGTTCAATGGTTCATTAGTTGTGAATAAAAAAATAATATAATATAGCACAACATAATGTAATAATATAAATTGTAACACAATACATATTGTATTATATTGTATTATAATATATGATATTAATTATATATTATAATATGATATGAGACAATATAACATATAACATAATAGAAAACCTCAGTCATTTGTTAAGATAGATCAAGGTAAGGTTAAGGGTTATAGGAATTTGGGCATAAAGGAACTGATGAAATTTAATTTCAATAATGTGTCAATTTGAATAGTGTGCATATTGGTAAACACTTCCTTCATAAATACTAAAATATAAACCAGGTACAAGAGACAGACCATGCTATGGTATTTTTGCAACACCTCTTAAATCTATGATAACTTGAACGTAAAAAGTTCCCACATGTTTCAAAGGGGGAGCAAGATAAGGGCAAGAATGTGCCTCTGTTTTCTGTTTTTCTCATGTTTTAAATGACAGAATTATTCTCAGTGTCACCGGAGTTAGAAGGAGGTTTGGAGATTAGCAGATACAGACCTGGATATTAAGAACCAGAAATTTCTTCTTTTTTTTTTTTTTTTTAAGTTTTAAGTCACTTAATTTGTAGAACAACAACAACAAAATCAATTACTTTTAAAAGATTTTATTTATTGTAAAAAAAGATTGTATTTATTTATTTCATCGAGAGAAGCACAGCTAGAGAGGGCACACAAGCAGGGGGAGTGAGAGAGGGAGAAGCAGGCTTCCCGCCGAGCAGGGACCCCGATGTGGGGCTCGATCCCGGGTCTCCAGGATCATGACCTGAGCCGAAGGCAGTTGCTTAACCACTGAGCCATCCAGGTGCCCAAAAAAATCAGTTCTTTTATTTTTTTATTTGTTATTTTTTTAGTTTCAGGGATAGAATTTAGTGATTCATCTGATTAATTTCTTGGCTTGGACGCACCAGCCCATCACTGTGTAACATCAGAGAAAGACCAACAAAACATTTATGCGATTTAGACTCTCAGAACGTGAATCATGTTTTCATGTTAGGTTTTGACTTCTATTTTCACAATCCTGGACTTTAGAATTTCCAGCCTGTGGGGAAACAGGGGGCAATGGGGCAGATCTCATGATATGTACCAGACATACAGCAAGGAGCCCGTGGGCACAGACATTGGCTGGAGAAAAACCAGTTTCCAGAAAGCATGCATATCCTTGCTCACGCACAAGGGTTAATCCCGAAACACGCTGAGAAGCAGCTGATTCGGCACAAGCCAGGCCATGTGGGAACAAACACTCCCACAGATCACAGGGGACCCCGACCAGGGCGGAGCACAATGCTCTCCCAAATCCTGAACATCACCACCTTGCACTATAGGGCTTTCCTTTCCAAAAGTGTTAAAGGAACTTGTTGTTTTTGACAAATGCATTGTAACACTTTCCAGGTGGCACGGAGTTAGTGATTCTCGGCTTGCATTTCTTCTTGGGGTCCCACCTCACCATGGGCCCACAGGGTGCCCTCAGCTCTCCTTGAAATCGGCGGCCACGGAGTCATGGTGTGCCCGAACGCGGTCTGAACACCCTGTTGGAGAGCAGAACCCCGTGGCTTGTCACGACTAGCTTCCACCCAGTAAGGGGAGCATTTCATGACTGATGTGACAGATACGTGGTGTTTTTTTTTAAGGAAGATGGAAGACTCAGAAGAGACTTAGTATTTAATAGACCTGCAAATAGGTTCTCAAAAGAATTTCCACTCGGCCCAAGAAAACGAAACGAGTCCACATCCAGCCCGGTGTCCTAAGACAAATGCATGCGTTGTGCTTCGTTCCAGAGGAATTTTCAAAGACCGTCCGTTATTCTGCAGTGGACAAGACTGACGGGAAGGCTGTGCAGGCTATGACTTCCTCCTGAAGGCTCTAGAGACAACCAACATCAGAGCCCTTGTGGGTTCATGGGTATTATCCCAATGCAAAACAATGCTCGGCATAATTTAGCAATTCGCCTCCTCCCTTGTTTTCAGTCCCTGAGCCAAAGTGAGATAATCCCTAGGAGGAGCTCATAAAATCTCCAGTATATAACTTGAGCATTCCTCACATCTCACCGACTTCTGATTTCTGTCTTAATTAACCGCATTCTGTATTCCAAGGAGCAGGGGGATTGCTCAACTCATGCTTGGGCTCTGAGCTAATTCCCAATGAAATACGCTCAGATAGCGTTTCACATCCCGTCAATGCGTGTGTGAACCCCCTTCAAGATGCTCCTCCCAGAAAGCCCGCGTGGGTAGACAAAAAATTTCCTGCTATCACTTTGCATCTTGAGAAGGAAGGATAGTGGACAGATACAGACTTTTTCATTTCCTTTTCTCTATAGCTTTATGAAATTTTAATTATATTTTTAAATGTGAGATAATTTCAGATTGAGATGTAGCTCTAAAGAATGAAACCAAAGATCTCTGGGTCCTTCCCTCATTTCCCCTCCATGGCAACATCCTGCAAAACCATCTCACAAGTAGTACCTTGAGTTTGTTGTGGGATGGACAACACTGCTCTTTCAGAGCTAAACCCCCTTGCCTCCCACCTGCAAAACCCTATTATAAGACCTGGCAACCACCAATCCCCTCTCTGGCTCCATTTCTGGCACGTTCTATTGCTGGATTCATGCACTATGTTTGTTAGCTTTGGGGATTGGCTTCCTTTCACTCCCTGGGACATCCAAATTGTGAAGTACAACAATACTTTATTTCTTTTTGTTGTTACTTTTGTTGGGGGGCAGCGGAAAGCAAAGCGCTATTTTCCCTGAATAGACACACATACGTCTGCCAGGATTTCTCCTGAGACCATAACTTTGGAGAGCCGACAGTTTTCGGCAGGAAGACAACCTTTGTTGGCTGTGCAGTGTCTTCAGAATTGAGGGCTGCAGCCTTCCGCCCAGTGATGGGAGGTTTTCATGAGCGATGTGACAGGTACATGGTGATTTTTTTTAGGGAAGATGGAAGACTCTGAGTCCCCTTTCTGTTTCTCTGGGCACCTCAGCGCTACCGTGGTCTGTGTGACACATCTCACAGCTTGAGCCGCGTGGCCAAACCGCGAGGCCAGATCTAGGGGCGTCCTGAAAACACGAGTCCTCACCGCTACTCCTGGGGGAGGACAGCTGGAGGATTGCAAGGTAGTTTTTCTTCGAAGGCCTCGGAGGTGTGCATGAATCCAGCGCTAGAGTTCTCACGGAAGCATTACCACCCATGAAAGTCACCGAACACTTGGTCCATCGGTCACCTCTATGCCTTGCCGTCAGGGCCCATTATCCTTGGAGATGATAGGATGGGCCACAGCAAGGCTGTGGGGCATGACACATACATCCACTCTGCTCAAATAATTCTAAAAACCAGCAAAAGAATTAACGGTAGTCTGTGTATTTGTTGAAATAACCCAAAGGACTCATTAAAACAAAACACAACAAGTCATGGAGAAGTCGGCAGTGGGGAGCATTGTGAACTCAGGGAAGTCAACACAAAATGGTAAATATGACACGTTTAAAAGTCACAGAGCAAAGGATGACACATTTCCAACGCCCCTGGAAGGAAAGAGCATTTTGGGGAAGATACGGCTGAGTCATCTGAAGAAACAATGGCGGATCATTTTCCAAGGTCATGAAAGACTTTTCCTTCCTGGATGTGGAATAAGGATTCTATACAATGGAATATTATACAGCCGTCAAAAAGGAAACATTGCCATTTGCAACGATGTGGATGGAACTAGAGGGTATTATGCTGAGTGAAATAAGTCAACCAGAGAAAGACAACTATCATAGGATCTCTCTGATATGAGGAATTTGAGAAACAAGTCAGAGGATCATAGGGGAAGGGAGGGAAAAATGAAACAAGATGGGACCAAGGAGGGAGACGAACCACAAGAGACTCTTCATCTCAGGAAACAAACTGAACATTGCTGGGGGATTTGGGGGGAGCAAAGGGGTGGCTGGGTGATGGGCACTGGGGAGGGTGTGTGCTATGGTGAGTGCTGTGAACTGTGGAAGACTGAAGATTCACAGACCTGTACCCCTGAAGTAAATAATACATGATATGTTAATAAAAATTTTTTAAAAAGGCTTTTCCTTCTCCAACCCAAAACAGGTGGGATGAAACATAAGCACACAAGCTAATGCATCTCAGGAACATAGCGGTGGACGTCCAGACACAAAGAAGAGAATCTCTTCCAAGAGCCAGAGTGAAAAGTGCAAGTCACCCCAGAAGCAGCTGCGGGGACCTGGGAGGATGTGTGTGCAGGAGGATGAGGGAGCTAGAAACGGGGACAGCGTGTGCGCAGGGCATGGAAGGGTCATCGCCGGCTGTCTGAGTTTCTGCACAAAGCGCAGTCTCTCCCGAGTTCTGAGGACATACACAGAGAGCCTCTGCTTTCACAGACTCCTGACTCATCGGGATTGCCAAGGGCAAGTCTCCAGATAAGAGGAAGGGACACAAGGGGGAAAAGCGTCCATGAGCTGTGGACGGTAAAACCCAGAGCATCAGTCCACACGAACGTGGACCACATTCCCTCATCCACCTGCTGGTCCTGGTCACCAGCAGCAAAAAGTAATCGGGAGTCATTATGCAAAGTCTCCATCATTCTCATGCAAGAGGGAAATCAGGTGCCTCCATTCGTTGTCTGCTCAGATCACGACACACGGTCCATCAACAGCTCATCATGAAAATAACGCACACTGAAAGCACAGCTCTCCCTGCAGAAAAGGGGGATGTTCCTAGAAATAAAAACCTCATTATCAGAAACCAGAATCGGCAGAAGTCAAGGAAACAGATGGTTAATAGAAAGTAGGAAATAAATACACAAGACAGAATGGAGAACTACTATCAAATCCAATCTACATCCATGGACTGAAAACATCTCTTCATCGGTTTGAACTCTTAGGCTCGGGCTGAAAATCATCAAGGTCCTTGCTACTTGCAAAGGTCTGAAAGTAATCCCAGAGGAAGCCTTCACAGGGAGACGCTGGGAGCAAAGACGTGGAAATAACCCACCAGATGAGAACACTTGAACAGAAACTTTCTGTAGCCATGTTCACGTCAAGGAAGAAAGCCTCTAAGCAATTTTAAAAAATGAAAAAAGATGGATAAACCTTAGCACAAAATGATTTTTAAAAATGTCGCCGAAAAATTATCAAAATGCCAAAAGTTTCTTTGCAACTGAACGTGACTCCCTTCCTCCCTCCTGCCCCCTGAAGACAAGTCATGGGCAGAGAACTCAGTGCTAGGCGTATCCCCACCCACAACAACACTGTCTCCCCTCACGCCCGTACCTTGGGTGTCTTCGGGGCCTGGGAAGACCATTGCTCGTGCAAGAAAATTCATGATTCTAGATACAATGAAAAAAAAAAATTCTTGGCTTTGTCTGTTCTTTCTTTGTACTTCACTGACCTCTTGGCCAGCCCATGCGATGCAGCAGATCTGACCTAACGAACGGTGCCCCGAGTGGGTGTGTGTGTGTGCGGGGGTGATCCTGGCATTCCTCCAAGCTCCAAGCTGCGTGGCTGAGACCCGGATCCTCAGCCACCCCCAAGCACGTGGACTGCACAACAAAGGATGTGTGCAAAACTCTGCCAACACCGGGCGACAGGGTTTTGCTTCGGTGCATGTGTTTCATGAAAGCTCGGGACACGGTCTCGGGGATGGCAGCCAACAAACTGCCTGTGGGGAATGCAGTTGCATCCCTGACAATCCTTCACCCGCCAGCCTCTGGCAAAATGAAAGCTGCACCATGCACATAAAAATACAGCCCCAATAAAAACCAGATGTGTGCACCGTAGAGGACGTCTCCCCGTTTCGCTTACCCTCCCTCTCATTTTACGCATCTTCTAAAACGGACGCAAGACTTCCACAAATCCCTTGGCACCTGCGTCTCTCCATCGCTTAGGAGGATGTGGCCAGGTGGGTAGATCAAGAGATTCCCTGCTTCCTGACTCAGTGAAGGGGGGCCAACCTTGAGCATTTGGGCAATGGAATGTCTGAAACAAATCAGACACACTGACTTGTTCCTAAATACCAATGCAAGCAGTAGCTAACGAGTCAACCCTTCATTTCTGTATTTTCACCAACCCTTCTCTGTTTAGGATGTCCACACCCAGAGCAAACCTCCAACCCAGTCAACGAGCCCCACGTGTTTCTACATTGGACACATCTGTGAAATACGTGGAAACATCTTGCCGTCCTGCTTTTCCAGAGACGACATGCTGGACAAAGAAGAAGCATTCGCTCAACGAAACGTCCTTCCAGAACTGAAGATGCATTCGGGATTCTTTGTGCTGGGTTCACGTTTATGGTTCTGGGCACAGCTGCGTGCATGCCATTTTTGGGCATGTTAAGTGAAGAGATGCCTCCGTTTCCAAAGGCAGTGAGGAAACCCTTGTGTCCAGGTCAACTTTTGAGTTTATCGCTAACCCGACGTTGAGTTTTTTCACCTGTCAGAGCAAGAGAGCACTGGAGACAACCATGTGAGTCTTCTACAACGACGTGTAAGCATGGAGATCACCAGCCCCTCCCCAGCCTTGGCCCTTCCCTTTGAGGCAGAAGCGACATGGGTAACCTCCTCCAATCATCTCCGTGTTAACATTTATTTTACGCTTTTACCATTTCTTAGTCCCCTCCCCATAAAAAGGGTGAAATGTGGTTTCTAAAGAAATCCTTTAAAAACAAAGGAAGTGAATCCAACAATGCCTTTTTCCAGCTGTCAGGGGAATGGAACTTTTCACAGGACGTCTCTGATTTTTTTTTTCCTTTTTTAGGAATAGTCTTTTGACCAGGGTGGTCTTCTCAAGACAATACAAAAATATTTTTAACTGTACTCTATATAAAGTGATGAACAAATGTGGATCCATTTGGGAGCTGAGTTTGCCTCGTGTCTACACAGCTAACTGGTTTAAGCACGTCCATATAAATAAGAAACACTTCTTACTTTTTTAGGCTAAAAACTTATGACTGCCATATTACTTTTACCTCATGTGAACTTTCAAGTTGTGCTTCAATTTATAAAGAACTTAACAACAACAAAAAAAATCACACTGAAAGAAAGAATGATGAAACACAGACATGGCAAGCTTGTCGCCAAAAAATCTGTCTCAACAGCCTGACCAGACTTCACCAGAAGAAATTCCATTGACCTAATTTAGAAGGGGATTGGTTCGTATTCCCAAATTATGGATTCCTCTGGGGCTGTGAAGAGGTTTTCAAACACTGGATGTTTTCCAGTGATATTCATTAACTCATCGATGACATGGCATGGGGTCTGTGAAATTGAATTTAATTGTATGGGATGCCATCCAAAACTTTTTAAAAATCCTGGCACTGGTTAAAGTGAATCACGAAAGGCAGCGTCTATGGGGATCATTGTGTGGCTTCTCTTCTAATGAGTAGAATTGTGTGTCGCAACAAATTATTCCTTCAAGAGATCTAAGAGGTTTTCTTTTCTTCCTTTTCTTTTATTGCATTTTTAAACATCCGATGTATTGTTTTCCTCTGTGTTGGTTACAGGAACTCACAAGTTTGCTTGATGTCCAAACTGTAGCAACCTTCCAGTGATTCTGAGTACAGCAGAGCTTCCCCAACCCATGTAGACCAAGGGTTGGCACAATGTTCACAAGGATGTTTCCATCCTACTTACTACTGGTCTTCCTTAACCTTTCCCATGTCAGGCACCTGGTAATCATTCCATAAACGTAATTTTCATCACTACGCTGTTCAACTGAATTCCGTGATAGCATACTAAAACACACTCATGCTTGAGAGCTCATCTGACTTCATTATCAAACCCAACATGAAGAACAAAGAAAGAGAAACCACTGGTTATTCTTGCAGTGAATCCTGGCAACAAGAGAGAAGAGTGTGGTGGAAATCTGAAACAATCCCTCTGCAATGTCCCTGTTTTGATTCGGTGGTCAAGGAAATCTGAGTCTCGTCTTTGTTGCCTAAATGTTCACAGAGCAGAACATAAGGCAAACCCTCAGCTTCCGATGACATGTGTTGGAGCCTAAAGATTTTTGGAAGCAGCCAGCTTGTCTATGTCATGGCATTGTCTTGAGTCTGCCCATTCAACACAAATATGTCAGATCCAGACTAGGGCTCCAGGGCTCCAGACACAGGAAGGGTGGAGACAGGAGCCTTCTCCTTGTGGCCACCATCAGACCAGAAGAAGACCGGACAGATACTTGGAAATAACAATCGACCACTTTTAGCTTGAGGGACATTCCGGAGTTTAACCAAGCCTTCACTCTTATATTTTTAGCTCCCTCAAAACAAAATGTTGACCCCATCACGCAGGGGCTTCTCATTCATGTTATCTTATTATGCCTGCAGCTCATCCCCATGATCACATTTGTTCATTTCCTCCTTGTCACGGGAATGGGTTCACTTGTCCCCAGCTGGTTTTAATTGGGCAAACTTGAAACACCTGCCCTGTCGTGTGATCATCCAAATGATTGGTCAAAATATTAAATCACCCACGAATGAGGTCATCTAAGCTCCCATGTGCACTTTATGCCCACAGAACAAGAGAGACGGTGCCGTTCCAAACCTGATAAGACATCTGCGCTGTCTCAGTGGGGTCAGGCATTCCTTTGAAAATGTCTTCGTTTACAAGGATTTGTGAACACCCACAGAAGCCTGCTGTTGAACATAAAGTTAGAAAACAGATGGCTGTCTTCCAGGGGCTACTGGGAAGACAGAACAGAGAGTAAGAGCCTAATGGGAACGGGGTCTCCACTTGGGTGGACAGAAAGTTCTTGGAGCTAAAGATGGTGGTAACAATGGTTTTATCCATTCTGCTGGTCCTCTTCAAATTCATATGTTGAAATCCCAACACCCATACCTCAGAGTGTGACGTTATTTGGATTTAGGGCCATTGTAGGTACAATTATGTCATACTTAGGGAGGATGGGAGTCTATCCCAATATGACTGGAGTCCTTATTAAAGTGGAGAATCCAGGGCTGCCAGGCTAGTTCCATCAGTGGAGCATGCAACTCTTGGTCTTTGAGTTCAAGCCCCACACTGGGTGTAGAGATTACATGAAATAAAATAGTAAAATTTAAAAACTAATGGAGAATCTGGGCTCAGACATGCACACATAAGCAGAACACCATATAAAGACAGAAGTGGAGCTTGGATGGTGTGGGCACAGAGCACGAACAGAAAGGACAGGCAACCACCACCGTTACTGAGAGAGGGTCATGGAGCAGATTCGCCCCCGGAGCCCCCAGATGGAACCAGCCCTGCCCGCATTCTCAATTCCTGACTTCTGTCTCCAGACCTGGAAGAGAACGCATTTCCTAGACGCTGTGTTACGGCAACCCGCAAATCAATACAAAGAGTACAACTGGTGTTTTTCATATTTAACCACAACACACAGAATTGGTTCCAAGGATGTGCATAGATATCAGGACATGCTTTAATTTTGTAGACATAAAACGGAGTGGACAATATGGCCAAGGCATTCAAGTGAACTTGCACAGAATCAGGCATGCAGACTGAGTGATTCAGACATGTCCCCAACTCCCGAGTAGGTAGGGCACAAGTGTCCCCTTGCTTACCTCGTTCACGGACTTTGCTCAGATGTGGTCTCCATGTCTCTGCTTCTGGATTCAGGAAGCATTCTTTCCAATATGCACAGGGTGGGAGGGTTTCTGCACATCCCTGAAGGACTCAGGGTGAGTGCCATGGTTGTGAGGGCTCCCTACAGTCATGACTGCAGAAGAGTCTCATCCTAAGTCTGTAGGAGATTTCCTTCTTTCTTTTTTTTTTTTTTTTTAAGATTTTATTTATTTGACAGACAGAAACACAGCCAGAGAGGGAACACAAGCAGGGGAGTGAGAGAGGGAGAAGCAGGCTTCCCGCCGAGCAGGGAGCCCGACGTGGGACTCGATCCTGCGTCTCCGGAATCATGACCTCAGCCGAAGGCAGTCGCTTAATGACTGAGCCACCCAGGCGCCCACCTGCAGGAGATTTCTATTCTCACTCCAAAGCATGATGCAAGGAGAATGAATGAAGGGCACACTGCCATGGCAGGGATTGGTTGCCCTTATTTGCAGACCTGGCTTTATATGGGTAGATCTTAAATCCACACCCCCCCAAAAAAAAAATGGTGTCAATAGTGTTGCCCTTTAGAAGATACTGCACGAACGAGAGTACATCATATATATGTCTATGTATATAATGCATTTTATATATAATAATATATTTATCTATTCTATTACACACATATTGAATATATATTCAATGTACATTATACACACATATCTGTATATTTGTGCTGCTTTTTATATGTGCATATATGTGTATAGTTTATTGGATATGTGTTTATTTTGTCTATTATATAAAATGCTTATATGCATATATATGCTTACACATTAGCATGTATAAAAAGGCAATAATAAATATGCATAGATATGTGTATAAATGAGACACACGTGTGCATATTTGTTGTGTATTACGTGGGAATGAACTGAGGGCAGACCAGAATGTAAGGAAGCACGTGACATTATCAACTGATTGGGCTTCGTATAAGTAGACGAAAAATAGCTAAAAAATGGTGTCAATGTTTATTCTTTAGGAATCCTCCCAAGTCTTTATTTATAAACATATAAATACACAGGAATGGGGCACCCTGCTGGGTTAGTCGGAATCTCAGGGTTGTGAGTTTGAGCCTGAAGTTGGATATAGAGACTACTTAACTCAAATCTTCCAGTACCACCTGGGTGGCTCAGTTGGTTAAGCATCTGCCTTCGGCTCAGGATGTGATCCCAGGGTCCTGGGATCAAGTCCCACATCGGGCTCCCTGCTCCACAAGGAGTCTGCTTTTCCGTCTCGCTCTATCTCTTTCACTCTTGCTCTCGCTCTCTCTCAAATAAGTGCATTTAAAAATCTTACAAAAAAAAGAAATCTTGCAAAAAATTAAGACACTGTAACAAATATGAACATATATGTATATATATTAAGAACATAACACAGTAAGATGTGTGATGCATGTCTAGAATAGGTAACATATATACCCACACATACATAATTTACAGTGTACTAAATATAAATATATATTGTGTAGTATATATGTATACTTTTTTGGATATATACAGACACACAGACACAAAATATCTGTATTTTTGCTACTGTTGTTTATATATGTATAATGTTCTTATTGATATGTACATACTTATTATTGATCATATGATTTTTTGTACATGTACATATATTATACATGTATAGTATATTAAAATATGTGTAATATGCTGTGATTGGTTATTTCTCATTAACAAATTTATGCATACTTGTTATTTGTGTGTATACACAGCATGTCCCTGTCTGTGGTCTATTGTATATGCATATATGATACGCATGTGTCTATTTTTGCTGTGGAGCTCCTTGACTTATGTGCCTATTTCTACATTTGCTGTTGTCTACTGAGGTTGCATACACTATGCATAAAGTTGTTGGGATTGCTGTTTATTAGACATGCCTGTGCACACGTACTATTGATTTGTTGTTTATTGATGTCCGTGCATATATGTGTCTATGGTATTGTTATGTATCTGGAGGTTCATTTGCTGGCTAAAAGCAAGTGGCGGGGCTCGCCCACAATGCAGAGGCAGAGATCACACAAGGACGTGCACATCCGGAGCTGGGTATTGCTGGACCAGCTTAAATCTCTGTGTTGGTCACCTGCAGGAGCCCATCTACATGACTTTTGAAAGAAAAGTACCAATCCCTGCAAATAATTGGATAGAGCTCATGGCCTCTCCCCAGCATCTACCCTCAGGATGAGCACTTCTAAGGCAGGGGAGGAAGAAACCCAAGGTACCAGACAGTGTTGCAGGGCGTCAAGGGAAGAAGGTCACATTATTGAAGAGATGGGTCATGCGACCTCAAACCTTGGCAGCCTCTACGGTTCTCAGACCCTACATGGCTCGCCTTCTAATTCTATGTGGCTCACGATTTCACAATTTCTCGTAAGCTAACAATGGAAATGAGCAAATGTGTTCAATTCTGGACTTGGCTTTAAAAAAAAAAACAAAAAAACCTGACTCTTCCGGGATTTTTGTTTCAAACATCATGAGAAACACAGAATTGGGGCAGGAGGGGGGAGGACATGGGTCCCACCCTTTGTTCTATTTGAAACTGTAATGAAAAAGACATCCAGTAAGTCTCCACTGCCCCGAGCGTCTCCCAACAAAGAAACAAACTCGAAATGTCTGATCTGCTTTCCACACTGTTTATTCAGCTGGAGAACGAACCCCGCTCCACAGAACCAAAACAACGGGGACAGAAAGCTTCCCGACCCCTGGCACC
Organism: Spilogale gracilis; assembly: GCA_004023965.1. Taxonomy (NCBI): domain Eukaryota; kingdom Metazoa; phylum Chordata; class Mammalia; order Carnivora; family Mephitidae; genus Spilogale; species Spilogale gracilis. The sequence continues at coordinate 69,899 of PITA01006949.1, read as the reverse complement.
AGTTGATGAGCGTGTTTTTCAAAGTGCAGAGGGACACAAAGTCAACACAAGCAACCTCGAAAGACTTCACGTTCCTTCAAAGCTCCCATGCCTGCCGCACACGCACGCCTCCGTTTTCATTGTCGCCTGGAGTAAAGGGACACTTGCTTTCAGCTAAAATTTGCAGCACCATTACCGACCTGTGGGACCAGATCATTCCGTTGTTGGAACTGAGCTGGACAGTTAGGAACTCAGGACCAGGGTCCCTAACAAGGAAATATGGAGTCAGGACAACTAAGATAAAATAGCATGGACATTCTGCTTTGCAGACTTGGCAGAAATGTCTTCTGCAAAATGACCTAAAATAAGACAGTGAATCTTAAAAGCATTTGTCAATATCACTGGCCAGAGGCAGTGAAGACTTAAGCCCCCAAATTTCAGCAAAAAACCAAAAAACAAAGACTGTCAGCACATGGACATGAACCTAACAGGCAGAAGGCTCCATGACCAAAGCCCTGATGGGCACAACTCAGCCCACCCTCGTTGCTTAGCTAGTTCCACAAAAGAGCTCATAAAACCCCCTAAACTTAGAAACTCCAAGGGCAACCCACTCGGGTTCCCCTCCATCTCTGAGAGAGTTCTACTCTTGCTCGATAAACTTTGCTTGCCGACCCAGCACTCTTGATTTGATGTACGTCTTCATTCTTGGAAGTGGCATGAACAAGAACTGTGGGCACTAAGGGGACACAGATCCTGTAACACTGTGGGCTGGCGCGTGTCCTCTGCATGGAGGATGCTTCACAGGACCCCAGGCATCTACCACTGCATTCCAGTGGAACCATGCATATGTCATGAAAACCGAGTATGTCCCAGAACATTGCTGTATGTCCTTCGGGGGACAGAATTGGTCCTAGTTGAGAATCACTGCCTATGATGCTTGAGAGAAGAGTATCTACAAGAAAAATCATTCCAGATTTGTCCTGTTCAACTACTAAAAAGCACATAACACACCCCAACATTATTCTTTCTGGGTCACACCATCCCTGGCCCCTGGTGTTGACATTGGCAAATAATGTGGCTCTTGGTTTCCCCACAGAAAAGCAACACGGATGCTTGTGGACATCCTATGGGAGCTGTGGGTCTGCCAGCATGCCTAGTGTGTGCCTGTTCGGGGAAAGTCATTGTCCAGGATGTGATGAGCAGAACTTCCACTGGTCCTTCTAGGGGAAGACGGAGACCACCTCCCTGTCCTGGCTCCCAGTCTGATCTCACATCCACCTCCAACAGACATGATGGAGCATCCACTCTGATCACACGCTGGCCTTTTTGCCTCTGAGCCCAGTTCTGCCAGTACCTACTAAGCCACACCACTTCCAGCTGGCCTCCTGGATTAATGGCCATGCACACACTTCAGCTTCACTGATGCAAGGCTGTTTAGGAGCCAGCCTTGTCCTTATTGGTTCTCACCATTGAAGATTCAATTTTGCTTTCCCAGGCGTAGGAGAGGAATCACTACTCTCTCTGACTGCAGACTCTGAGCCCCTCTTACCTTAGCAGAAAGCCTTGGTGGGCTTTTGGCTTATCACTACTTCCCAGGTACCATATTGGAGCAAGTTACCAACATGTAACCTGCATGACCATTTATAGCTCATCTTACTGCAGGCACAGCCCAGTGTGTGTGAAGGATCTATCCTGAGCACCACACCATGCTGATGAGTTCACAGATTTCCCCCCAGTGCCTGAAAGATGCACAATGCCTTGGACTCCAGCAGGATTTAGGACACAGTGTCTTATCTCTCCTGTCTGAGGTATTGACCCCCAGTGCTTCTTCTCTCCTCTTCTCTTCTCTTCTCTTCTCTTCTCTTCTCTTCTCTTCTCTTCTCTTCTCTTCTCTTTCCTTCCTTTATTCCTTCCTTCCTTTCTTCCTTCCTTCCTTCCTTCCTTCCTTCCTTCCTTCCTTTATCCTTCCTTCCTCCCTCTCTTCCTTCCTTCCTTCCTTCCTTCCTTCCTTCCTTCCTTCCTTTCCTTTCATTTCTTTCTTTCTTTGGTTTGTTTGTTTATTGGACAGAGAGAGAGAGTAGCAGAGGGAGAGGGAGAAACAGAATCCCCACTGAGAAGGAAGGTGGATGCAAACCCAAGACCCTGGGATCATGACCTGAGCTGAAGGCAGGTGCTCAACTGACTGAGCCACCCAGGTGCTCAAGTGGCAAGAGCCACTCATGCACTCTTTCTAATCTCATATAAAGTGAAGGGCATTTTATGATCATATCATCATGGGAAATCAGCCAGACTAATAAAAACAATCAAAACTCCCCCTCCACCCGCCAATGGTAGGACATTATGTATATACCCCATGTGCACATAAAACACACGGCTTCAATTCCAATGAGATCATTTCAAGCAATGATGCAATTTTCCTCTTTGTTTCTTTTTTGCATTAAGGCAGCAAAGGTGTTGAATGAAAACATGTATCTGACCACACAGCAAGGAGGAGTTTTTGTAATTCCAGAATGATTGGAGACTCAGCCATCAGTAAAGAGCCACAGAACTCGGGCCACCAAGACAAAGGCAACACCCAACAGAAAATCAACCATCTTCGCTGCATCAGCTGGGGGTCCTGGAGTGAAGGTCATCACGTCATTCCAGGACGGAGTGCCTGATGCTGAGTCACCTTTACAGTAGATGTGCCACCTGTTCATCAGCCCAGGTGTGTGTGTGGAGGGGGGAGGGGGGTGGAGGGGTGGGGGGGGATGTAAGAGTGACCAGAACAGCAAGGATGAGATGTTCCAATTATTCAGGAGAAACAGGACTGTGACAAAACGTGAGCCACCACCAAACTGTGCTTCCAGCCTAGGTGAACAATGGGGCCCTCCTTCACCATAAAACCTCTACCACTTTGGAGATGCCAGGGCAGGACCTCAGTACCATTGCCTGAATCTGCGAAATAATTCCTCTCCATTTCCTCCATCATGGCTCGGAGCTTGGCACATGAAAATGAAATCCTTGTTTTATCCCTCCAGGAACCCCAGAATTACACCATGTCTACAAATGCAGTCCCAAATGGTACAATTTTGCACGTCCCGTGTTTTCATAAGAGTATCATGGAGCTCTCTAGGCAGCTGGAAATGCAATTAAGGTGTTTACGGTACATAAAGGAACACGTCCAAATCCCTCCTGGAGTCTCTCCACAGGGCAGGCAGCTCCTGTTCCCCACACCCCACCCCCCTCCAGGCACGATGCTCTGTGGTCCCTTTCATGCTCCTGTAAGTTAGCATGAATGTTATGCCTGTTGTCGGAGGTCTCGAGATCTTCTTGGCTTAGGACACTCAGAACTCAGAAGCAAAACAAAGAACAAAATATTCCCGTTTTGTGAGTTTATATAGATATATTCCTAGAACCAGAGGTGACCACAGAGTTCATCATCCAAACTGAGATGAAAGGGAAGAGCTTTTCATAAGCTCATGGGCACAGGTATAAATTGGGACTGCCTCAAGCAAACGAGGACAGGTGGTCAGCCCACCAAGTATGGAAAAAGAAATGAAATAAGTTGTGGCATATGTATAGAGACACACTGGAATATTATTCAGCCGTAAAGTGAAAAGAGACTCGGGCACAAGTTACAGCACTAATGAACCTGGAAAATGTTATGTGAAGGGAAAGAAGCCAGGCACAAAGAACCCCAAATATAGGATTCCACTGGTAAGAAATGTCTATCATAGATAAATCCAAAAAGACAGAAAGACCTGAGGTTGCTTAGAGTGCAGGGAATGGGGAACGTCTGGTAATGGGGATGAGAATGTTTGGGAAGTAGATCAGGATGGTGTTTGCAAAATATTGTCAATACAGGAAATGACTGTGAATTGTGTCCTTTGGTTTATTTTGTGTTTTGTGTATTTTGCTTCAATGGAAAGAAAAAAGAAGTGGAAATATGGTGAGGTTTTATCTGTTATTATGAGAGTTTAAAACACAATGTCATGATAATCCTTATTCTATTGGGTTTTCTTTCTTTTTTTTTTGAAAAAAAGGTTTTATTTATTTATTTGACAGAGAGAAACACAGCTAGAGAGGGAACACAAGCAGGGCGAGCAAGAGACGGAGAAGCAGGCTTCCCACTGAGCAGCGATCTTGATGCAGGACTCGATCCCGGGCTCGATCCCAAGACGGTGGGATCATGACCTGAGCTGAAGGCAAAGGCTTAATGACTGAGCCACCCAGGTGCCCTTCCATAGGGTTTTCATGAAGAGTTTCAGCTGATAACTATTGCCACAACCAACATGGCTCTATTCACATTATATCTCCTGAGAGTAAGTGTAGGCACCCAGAAGTGGGTTTTGCCTCATTCCGCCTCATTTGGCAACATCCTGTCCATCACCCCTCTGTAAAGACTACAACTCAAGCAGACCCCCAAGAACCCAAGATAGTCTCTTTCTGCTCTATGCAGTTTGAGCCTTTTAGAAGTGCTACCTTGGAGTCCCATATCATGGTGGTTCAAGACATATGTGCTCACCTGAATTGAATGGAAATGAGGAAATCCTGACATTGAGCAAAACCCACAGAACTTAAATAGAATCATCATGGGAGAATTAGCATCATAATTGATAATTATAACATTGGCTGGTAGAGGTTGGATGGTCCATCTCTCATCACATTTGTTGGCCAAGTAAATCAACTGCATGATCTTAGTAAGAAAAAGGAGCAACTTGATCTTTTCATAATAAGATGGCATCTGTGTCATATTCTCAGTGGTGGAGATCCATTGTATGTGACAATCAAACATGGCAGATACTTAGCCCCGGTTACTGGCTAAAGGACACAAGAGAGATCACTCATTGAGTTCTACTATACAGTCCATTGCAATTATGCTAATGAAAAGGCTGAACAGAAGAGAGTTGGTTGGGGATGACTGGCGTTTTCTGGGATTCCAGCCCACATTTATGCATGGCACACCTTATACTACAGGCATGCCTTTAGCACCCTTTGGAAAAGAGAGAGACACATTTCCCTTCAATTAACTATGATTCTGGATTGCCACAGAAACACGCAGATGTTTGCATAAAAGGCAGAAATGATCCCATGAAATTCAGGCAATATTTCCTCCCCAAATATTTCGTTTTGGTAACCAAATCTTTAATAAACTCTTTTTTTCATCAAAGCACTCCATCTCCAAACAGGATGAGCCTTTGGTCTACAGAGTATTGGAGGGAAGGGAGTCCTTGTTCAGACAGCAGCTGTAACGAGGCTTTGCTGAAACGCTTCCCAGATGCCGTGATGTCATATGATACAGGAAACACCTACAGCATCTTTCTTTTGTCTAGTCTTAAACCATATCCGTGGGCACAGGTCAGAAGTATATGTGTAGACAGGTTAGTTCATACATGTTAGAATAATTCTGGCAATGTGCTCATATTCATATCAAGACTTGCTAAAATTCGCTAGTGCACCTACAGGCACCCTCCAATAGCCACCTACAGGCACCCTCCAATAGCCAACAAATCAGGGTAGTCCACAGTTTATGGTCATGATTATGATTGTGTTGTGATATTTAACCAATGGCAAGATATGTGTAAACCGTGTGCATGAAAGACATATTTAAATGTTAATTGGAAAATATTTTTGTAATAAGACACTAGAAATCCTTAAATTGCTTCCCTGGGAAGGGACACAGTTACAGAGAAAAAAGACAATGTATGGGAGAAAAGTGGGAGAAGCAAATGCATTTGTTTACAAAGTCTTAAAGTAAAAAAAAAAAATACACACATATTGGGAAGTCATATTATGCACTAGGGAGAGTGGGTCTAGCCAGTGGCTAGTCAGATGTCACCTTTGCATGAGTCACATGGTCTTCAGTTAAAGTTAAAGATGAAACATCTCAGTGAGCAAGCAGTTCTGCCTGAGTGCGCTGGTATTATTTTTCTGAAGAGCAGATTCTGCACACGGCTGCAGAGCATGCCCTTGGGAGAGCACGAGCTAGATTTCAGAAAAAGCCGAAGAAGATTCACTATTTCCCTCAGGATATCTGCAGGAGAAGGTCCGCAGGCCTGGAAACACTTAACCATCACTTGCTTATTTGAGAAAAGTCAGAAAGGATTATTGAATGAGATTGGAATGTTAAACCAAATTTACAAATATTCTTAAACTGTTTTCATTAACCAGAAAAGATGCTGAAACAGGAAAAACAATGAAGCTGGGAATGTAGCTGGGACTGACCCCCGACCCTCAAAGGGGAAAGATGTTGAGGGTATTTAGGAAAAAGGAAAATGTTAGATCTTAACAATGAAGAAAATAAGGAAAAGAAATGTCAAAGGAAAGTATTCTCTCTCTCCCCCATCTATCGATCTGTCTATTCATTATCTCTTATTTATGTATCTATTATCTGTCCATTCATTCCAAGAATATTTTATTTTTTATTTTATTTTATTATGAGAATATAGCTGACAGACATTTATATTATTTTCAGGCACACAGCATAGCGATTCCACAAGGATATACGTAGGTTATCCTCACACAAGCATAAGTACTATCTGTCACCATGCAACACTATTCTAAAACCACTGACTATATATTCCCTGTGATGTCCCTTTTATTCCCATAAAGGAAAGTATTTTAAAATGAATGTCCTTGGAATGTTGGAAAATAAATCAGAAGGGAAAAAAAAGACATCATCATGAATTCTTAGTAATTATGACATCAGGGCCTTGGGTGAATTTGAAATCATTCATCAAAGGAAGACAGGGCTTGAGAGTCTATGTGTCTATTGCACAAGTACTGTTGGGCAGAGTCTAGTCAAGAAAGAAATAGGGCATGTAGGTCAGGGTGGGATCCCATAGCTTCTTGTGCAATCCTGGGAGAATGACAACAGTCTGCTTGGTGAAAAGAGGTACATTTAGGGTGGGATATTAATTCATTCTTGAGGACAAACTCTGCCGAGATCGATAAAGTACAGCAGTAAATAGATTGATTCAGCTCATGGAGACATTACAAATTATGATTATGAGTATGGGCAGCTCCTTCTCTGTTATCAACGCCATCAGGGAAAAAGAAAGAGTAAGGAATTGGTGAAGATACAGAGAAAACTCTAGAGCTTTGAATTACAGTCAGAGCCAAATGCACTGAAACCCTGGATACGATCAGATAGTGAGACACTGGCGAATAAAATACTGTAATTAGTGCACATTCAGAGGTTACTCAAGTTGCCCAAATGACATAATACACAGAAAACTGGGATACACCCAGACTTAAGTTTTTCTCACAAAAGCCCAGAGGATTTATGCATCAGGAGTCCAGTGTCTCTGGCCAACCCCAGTACTCTTTGTGGACTCACAGATTCTCAACTGTCAGATGAGCAAAATTTCCAGTGGAGAAAAAAAATGCACATGGAGCAGAGGATTTCCCTGGAAACATTTCTGTTATGGGAGAGATCAGATGTTGATTCCTAAAAGTCTGAAGTCGAACTAGCTCCTTTTGTTTTCCTAGCCCTCCCTTGCCTCACCCCTACACCGGCGAGGTTGGTGAGTGACATTCTTCCTGAGTCAGCACCACGCCCGCACAATTGTCCTAGAGCATGAAAAGCATGGTTTTTACTCCCCCATTCAGCCCCAAAGTGGTCTAAAGGAGTTTTATTCAAAAGTAATGCCTGTCGCCCGGGTGCCGGAGAATTCTAAAGATGAATTTCCTTCCCGCAATTGTCAGAGGAATTATATTTAGTGGGCAAACACAAGAACTCACAATTAAGGCATTGTTCTTTGCAACTCTAAAAGTATATATAAACATGTAATTTTCCTAAAGGCATTGTTTTAAATGTAGTTCTTTGCTGTAAAGATAGTAGTGACCTGAGGCTAACTCACAGCCTTGCTCCTTCCTCAAAGGGAAGCTACCCTTTTATGTACACACAGAGAAGCTCTTCCTTCCCGCTGGCACTGGCTCCTGAATGGTTTTCCCATATGTGTTGTCCACAGAATCCATGCAGTAGAAAAAGAAAATATCAGGGAATTCATGGAGGCATCTGCTTATCAGATATGCTGGGTTGTAATCAGCTAGATTCATACAAATGATTACATGGTAAAGGGGATGTTAGCCTACAGGACTGCTCTTGACATTCATAGAGTGCTATAAATCATAGGACACATCTTGGTATACACAGCTGTTCAGCATCCACTCTAGAACAGTAGGGCTGTGAGCTTGAGTTTCTGGGCCTTTCCTGCAAACATGGGAGATTCCCTAGGATGACTCCCTCATTGTTTGAAATTATCTGCCATGAACCCTAAAGTGCTTAACCAGAATGAAACCTCTGCATTTGGAAGCCCTGACTGACTACATGGTAATTCCTTAGTTGATATCATACCATAGTAGGTATGAATAGATATATGGTTGATAGGATGGATGGATAAATAGATAGATAGGTAGGTAGATAGACAGATAATAGAGAGATCATAGAGGTATACATGAATGGATGGATGAATAGATAGATGTAGAGATAGATAAATAGAAACAAAGATAATAGACTGATAGGATGGATATACATCAATGGATAGGTAGATAGATGATGGATGGATAGATAGATTGGTAGATGATAGATGGATAGATGGACAGACAGATGGATGAATGAATGGATGGATAGATGGATGGATAGATAGATACATAGATACATAGATACATAGATATGATGGATAGATAGATGATAGATAAATATGATGGATAGATAGATGGATGATAGATAAATAGATATGGTGGATGGATAACAGATGACAGACAGATAGATAGATATGATAGATAGAGGTTAGATAGATTGATAGAGATAGATGATAGATGGATAGATGAACAGATAGATATGATGGATGGATAGATAGATGGATAGATACATAAATGATAGATTGATAGATGATAGATTGATGGGTAGTTGGATAGATGATGGATGGATGGATGGATGGATGGATGGATGGATGGATGGATAAATAGACGGTAGATGGAAGGATCAATAGACAGGTAGATAAATAGATGATGGATGAATGGATAGATGGATAGATAGATTGATGGACTGATAGATGATAAATAAATAGATGACAGATGGATAGATAGATAAATAGAAAGGTTTATGATGGGTGGATGGATGGATGGATGGATGGATGGATGGATAATAGATAGCTGATAGATATTTTCTGGGTCTCTCTTGTGCCTTTGTCCCAATCCCTCTGGAATAGCATGTACACTTAGAGCTGAATCATGCTTACCGAAATGTAAGGTGTGAAAACGGGAAAGGGTCATGCACATCCCAAGGAAGTACATTCCATACAGTGCTGGCATTTGGCCAGAACTACTAAATGCCCACCTTGAAAGGGCAGCCCCCGAGAGCCCCCCAGGCTCCCTTCTACAACCCTGACCTCCAGCACAGTTCACCTGGGAAATGTCGATTCCAGGAGCATTTTAGCAGTGAACCAATTAGCAGTCATCACAAGCAAAGCACGGCCTCTCCCATGCATGAGATGGGACACAGCAAAATGCAGTCTGATCATGTTCTATGCAGGTGTAAATAATTAGGGTGCAGCAAACATTCCATGCACTGAAAGTGGAGGCTCCCCCATCCATTAATTAGCCTAATGAAATGTTTGGTGAGGGATTTGTCAGAAGCACAAAAAGAAAAATCCTCTGCATCTGGTGGTCCATCAATTTTTTTTTCAAAATTTGTTTTTCTCCATTTCCTTTTGCACATGGGTTTGAGGCAGAATGCAGTCCTTTAAGAGAGTTTATCCTCACTCAGGCTATTGGGATCTTTCCAGGCAGGGCACGTGTATTAGTTTTGTACCTTGGACCCAGGAGATGGTCAAGAATGAAGACCAAAAATGGTGCTGGTTCAATCAGGCTTTACCAGGAGGGTACACAGTGCTGCCTGTACACGTTGCCAGGATAGAAGTTAAGTTTGTAAATGCATTGGCCAGAGGCACTGATGGTCATGATGAGTCATCAAGAGTGTTGGGCATTAGCCCACTTTCCTGCACCACAGAGCAAGTTTTCTTCTTATGGGGTGGTAGGGTGCCAAAACTTAACAATACTCTCTTGTAGATGTGCACAGTGCAACAGCTGTCATGTAAAAAATCTGGAAGCAAATCTGGTGGGCTCCTCAGGCTCCCCATCAAGCAGGGAGAGTGGCGGGCAGCTAGAGTTGATGCAAATGATTAATGGCCTTATGGCGCCCATAGGACAAGGTGCCTTTGGATAATGCATGGTGGGACCTGCCTAGCTACCCCTTGACCACCATCTCTAAGAGTTTCTCCAAGCTGATTTGTGGGTGCAGGATGGGAGCACCAAACTTGTCCTTCTGACCACAGGAGTTAGGCTTCATATCCAGGAGGTGTCAGCAACCAGGTCTGGGCTGAGGCCAGCCTCACCCATCTCCATGTGGGCAGCACCGGGGACCATAGTTTGCAGGTTGCCTGGCTCTTAGGCATTTGGCCTGGTCAGGGCCCCGTTGCTTTCCATTGGGGCCCTTTTGAGTCTTACCTACATCATCCATCTGGGCCTAGCCTGCGATACGTACCTTTAGCCTTTACATGTGGGGGTGAAAGTATGTTTCTGTTTCTGCATGAGTTTATGTATGTGTGTCTGTCATGCACATGATTTGTGTATATAAGTGCATGTGTATATTTCTGTATGAGTTTACTATGCATGTGTATTTGTACTTGCATATGTGTTGGTGTCCCTGTGTTGGTGTCTATGCATGTGTGTGTTTCTGTATGCTTCTTTATGCATGCATGTGTTCATGTGTTTGTGTGTATATCTATACATGCTTGTACTTATGCATGAGTGTCTCTGGGTATGTGTGCATGTGTGTATCTCTGGGCAGCACTGAAAGTCTCTCCTTTGACTTAGTCTCTATTTTTTTTTCATTTTTTCCCTCACTCTATGAACTGCAGTTTCAAATAACAATGAAGACATCCAGCTCACTGAAATGTCTCATGTGTGTAGTTAACCACACATATCAATGGCATTTGATTTTAGGTTGGGAATAGAGGATTTTGAATCAGTCCCATATAACAGTTTAAAGTTTATGTGAAAATAAATCCTGAGTAACACACCTTCAAACATCTTCCAAGAGGGGGGAAAAAGTGTTTACTGATCTAAAATTCCAACAGATAAATGTGAAATTGCTTAAATGCCCAGAGACCTTGTCTTAAAATGCATACAACAAACTCTTCCAAAATAATATGTTTCATCTGTAAATATTACATGATGGGTGCTGGCAAAGGCTTTCTCCCCAGAGCATTAAAATTCTGTTGGATATCTTCAGGTATATCCCAATTAATGCGGTCTAAAACTGTATACTGTCTTGTAAACATACACACACGCACAATGTCTTGGACCCCATTATTTATCACCTGCATGTGTGACCCTCTCAAACTTCACTGTGACCTCTGAGAAACATAAGAAGCAGGTCCTATGCACTTTCAAATTTTACACATGTTTAGACTTAGAGCCACAAGGTTAATGGATATTCTGCTCCCACAGAATATGTAACTTTAAACCATATTCTTCTTGTAGAGACAGATTTCAGAGTAATGCAAATCAGCACTGTAGGGAGGAATAGAGGAAAAGCATCATGGTCACTTACTTAGTGAGGCCACTCTCACAAGGATGTCTGCATGAGTTACCCTGTCCCAATGGGCAAATGATCCCTAAAAAAAATCCTCTACATGAATAAGCCATATGAGGCACTATCTCTGTGAGATTTATCATCTTGGAGGCACGTGCTGCTCTGCTCCATGCCTCTCGGCAGAGAGCTGTGGCTCAGTCCTTCTAGAATGGGTGACGTATCCAGTCTAGAAAGTGCCGGCAAAGGCTGAGAGCCATCAGGATAAAGACTTTCCCCGTCTGCACACACTTGGCAGGAGATATGAGGTCCTTCACCAGCATTATCTGTCACCTTCCTTTCCAAAAGCCCTCTCCAGAGGCATTCGCATCACTCAGGCAAAATCTCCAAATGTCACTACTCACAGGGGTGGGGGAAAAGTGGCCCCTTGAAAACACAGGTTTTGCATCTTGTGCTTGTCTAAGAAACTCACCAGGAGTGCAGATTTATACATTTCTCCAGAAGGGAAAAAAAAAAAAAAAGGAACACTGGAAAAACACAAGACAAAAATGTGGGAAACTTCCCCAAAGTGACCCTTGGAGAATTTGGTGTGGCTGACCAAGACTGCTGGAGGCAGGGTGGTTAGGACATCTGCAGTTGACTCACTCCTGGAGGTGAAGGGAAAGCCAGTGGTGACCAGTTCTCTTGTGCCTTTGGCAAAACTGACTTGCCTTGTTGTTTATGGGAAATGCCATCTTCTGGGCAGAAACAAGCAGAAGAGTGAGCATGTGACAAAAAGTGCCATTAGACTCAGATGCCAGGGCCCCTGACTACTGCTGGGAATTCCTGGAGATAGAGAGACCCACCAACTCTCATATTTTCCACGCTGAATGCACATCAGCTTGACTTTTTTTAAAAAGTGTTTTGAAAAGCTATAGTAATATCTTGGCTATGACCTCAAATCACAGGCAACCAAAGAAAAAATAATAAATAAATTATACTTCATCAAAACTAAAAACGTTAGTACATCAAAGGGCCCCATCAAGACCATGAAAGGCAACCCAGAGAACAGGAGAACATATTTGTCAATCATATATATGAGAAGGGATTCAAATCAAGAATATAACCAATCCTACCACTCAAGAACAACCAATGAAACTAAAAACCCAATTAAAAAATGAGCAGAGGTCTTGAATAGACATTTCTCCAAAGGAGACCTACCAATGACCAACATGCACATGAAAGGACGTTCAACATCCTTTGTCATTATGGAAATGACAATCGAAAGCAGCAAATAATGGAGATTCTGGGAACTTCAATGACAAAGTGCACTGGAAAATGGGGAGGGGATAGGGAAGAAACATCAGGGCCTGGAGAGTCTTGGCGAGGTGAGAGCCATGGGTACTGTTTCCACCCAGAATAAGGAGCCCAAGATGATATTGGGGTTCAGCAAGCATGTGTGGACTGAGAGCAAACTATGGAGCCTGGGCATCCTCAACAGCTCCTTCCGATACATGTCTGTGTATGGCTGCATGCTGGGCTGATGCAAACATGAGCAAGAAGTACAAAATTTCACTATGTATCGGGGGACGTATGAGTTTGCTAGGGCTGCTGTAACAACCACCACATTCTGGCAAGTATCATCAACACACTTGTATTTTCTCCTGGTCCTGGAGGCTGACAGTATAAGATCTAGGCGGGCCAAGGCTGAGAGTCTGAGATCCAGACAGGGCTGAGGCTGGAAGTCTGAGATCCAGACAGGGCTGAGGCTGGGAGTCTGAGATCCAGACAGGGCTGAGGTTGGGAGTCTGAGATCCAGACAGGGCTGAGACCTCTCTCCTGGGTGTGTAGATGCCATGTTCTCCCTGTGTCCTTCCATTGTCATCCCTTTGTGTGTGTCTGTGTCCTAATCCCCTCTTCTTCTATGAGATCAGGGCCCATCCCCATAAACCCTTTCTGATTCAATTACCTCTTTATAAGGACCCTACCTCCAAATGCAGTTCCATTAAGAACTAACAAGGGTTAAGACATCAACATATGGATTTTAAGGGGCCACAAGTCAGCCCCTGCTCCGAGATGAGGGTCTGGTACATATTTTTCCTTCGGCAAACCTTCCATCTGCATCAGGAATTCCACTTTGCACAGACACACTGAAAAAAGCACTCCTTATTTTTGTCTTCGTCAAAGAATGCAACCCTTCCCTCTCTTGTACTCATTATGGGGGAGTAGAAAAATTATTTGATGCATGCCAAAGGAAACCAAAAACACGCTTGCATTTTTCTTCGGTAGCTCTTCCAAGACTGTCATTCAATTGGGCAATACTAGTAAAGGGGGGGAACAGAGGAAAAATTCAGGAGGACCAGAGATAAATCTTCCTACATCGTTACTATTCAGCAAGTGATTCTGCTAAATAGCAGTTTGTTATGCCCGGGGAGGGACTTGGGGACATGCCTCACCTCACACTGGTAAGTAGTTAGCAACAGAAAGTGTAGGCAAGTGCAGCCTGCCCATGAATCTTTAAGACAAAATATCAAAAACACCTACTCTGGCGTGGGTCAGGGAGATTTGGAGCTACATTTGCACATTCTGGGAGGACTTGGGTCATTCCTTCCACTGAGGGAGGCAGCCCTGGTAGGAAAGTGGCAATCTGAAGAGCTGCCGTGACCCATGATGCCCTGTGCTCAGTCTTCCCCATTGTTTATAAGGTATCATCTGCCCAGTACCTCAGTAGTTTAATGTCGCCACTTTCAAATAGTTTAGAAAAATATGTTAGTCACAATCTGTTTTTAGAATTTCTTCCAAGAACACCACGTAAGGCCAAAACCAACATGGCAAAGCAAGCCAAGCAGAAGACGGATCTACTTTAACATCCTTATCCTCCCTTTTCCTACCTACAAGGAACTTTTCTCAGTGTAGCTGGAATCCTTAGAACATCATCCTTGTCGGCTTAAGGTAGCCACTTTAAATGACCTTTCCTTGGCAAAGAACTTTCTCAACCATTCGCTAAGGTCACAACATAATAACTATTGGAAAATCCCCAAAATCATTCATAAAAGTCAAATAGATTCTCATATACAGATTGTAGATTTTTCTGGTGACCCAACTTATCTTGAGGACCTATAACAGTTCAGACGGGTGAGAAACAGTATGCATATATTATCTCAACTAATTGTAAGAATAATGGATCGTGCTGGCTACCATTGACAGGCTCCCACTGGAGTCTCTAAAAGCTGAGCCTGGAGCAAGGGTTATGTGCTAACCCTTTGGGATTGTGTTTTCTTCCATGGCTGGACCCAGGCATTCTAATTCAGTAAATTTCTCTCTCTTATTGTTAAGTTCTTAACATACTAAGCAAAGTTCTTCTAACTGCCCCCATATCTGTATTCCTTTTTCCCCCCAGGACCCCTTTTATCCTCGAAAGCCACCACCAGTAAACTGGTCTTCTCTTTGCCACCAACAAACTGTGAGGTGTCCACTTCCCATCCTGTGATGCAGAGAAGAGCCCCATGCCCTTTCCTCCCCTGCATCAAGCAACCAATCCCAAATACACAATAGTTGAATGATAAACTCATGCTATTATACATATTCTTGCTGAGTCTCATCTCTTCCTCCATTCTTACAATAGACACTTTCCAGTGGTTCTATAAGAAAAGAGTGAGAACTAGCTTTCATTTAGGACCCACCACAGACTGGGATTTTAGAAGCTGCCTTTTGCCTTACCTCAAGCAAAGCTCTCGACAAAGTTCTGTGAAGCAAATTCACTATTTGTCTCTCTCACACACACACACACACACACACACACACACACCACAGACTCAACACATCCTCCATGAAGATGGAAGAACTTGACACAAATCAGTAAGAGAAGGATCGAGATGCAAATTCTTACAAGGGTAAGTGTACTATAGGGACACTATACCGACCTTAACTCAAGTCATATAAAGTGACTTGAGAACAAAATATTACTACAAAGACATCACCTACTTTAATTCCGTGAGATTCAGCACTACAGATCTTAATGATTTTTCCCAACGCAGAGCTTATCAATTGCCCATGGTCTTTCAGGCACCCAGAAATACTCTTTTTGGAGCCAGAGTGTCTTGAGTTGGGAAAACTCTGAGCTTACTTTTCTTCCTGTGTCCTTAGATTGAGTTCATCTGATTTAGGTAGATAAAGAAAACTCACTCAGATGGGAAGAAAAAGACCCAAGCGACCAGCCTTTCTCCCCAAAGTGTTATTGATATGAAAACCACCTTTGTTCTTAGATTGAGTTCATCTGATTTAGGTAGATAAAGAAAACTCACTCAGATGGAAAGAAAAAGACCCAAGCACCCAGCCTTTCTACCCAAAGAGTTATTGATATGAAAACCACCTTTGTTCTGTATTCATGTGGAAATTCAGGAGATAGCTGGGCTGAGGTTTTCTCCTTCCCCCAGAAAACTCTTGACTTTGTTCTGTCTCCTGCTTCGTCCTAGAGGGAGATTTTGGTGGCCTCTTCATGCCCAGGTGTGTACCCTTTGTGGAACTTTGGAGAGGCCATTGTCCCTCCAGTCAATATAGTCCTTACACGTGGTCCCCATGAATGCTGGAAGCCCAGCTCCCCTCCTGGAGACGTCAGCAAATGCCCAGTTGCCTTGTTAGTTGGGGAGAATGCGTGCCCTCCAGAAATTACAGGGTCCCCTTCCATCACTAGCACAGGAAACAATTCCATGGTAAGGCTTTCACATTTGAAGCATGGAAGCTCCTGAATGACGATCTAAAACACACTGCGCCACAAAACAACACTAACTCCATTCAACCTGGACTCTTGGGGCTTCGTCCTTCTTCTCCCTGGACAAAGTCTGGAGTTACTTTGTGGTTTTCAAAACCACAAGATAGTGTGTTTATAATATAATATCCCATTACACAAATTATATTACCGATGAGCACTGACATTTTGGTGGAAATATACAATGAAAATGATGCTGTTGGAGGTTATTTCTCCCAGGCTATGTCATTCATAAAATCCAATGTCGGTGCCAAGGAAGAGAAAAAAGGCATCTGAATAATCAGTTTATGTTGTTCCTGGCTTCTGCTAAGAGTAGGGCTTTTTTCTTGAAGGTTCTACTCACTTTACCTTTTACATTGTAATGTTTTATTTAAAACCCAAACTTAAAATATAAGCATAGATTAAATATAGAAATATATGAATATATTAACTTATAGATGATCATTTGCAAATATTCCATTTATATATAACTTATGTATTCAATACATATAGCCATAAATATAAATACAACCATATTTTGAGGCACCTGGCTAGCTCAGTCTGTAAAGCATGCCTCTCTTGCTGTCAAAGTCCTGAGTTCCAGCCCTACACTGGTGGTAGAGTTCATTGAAAAAAAAAAAAAAAAAAACATGTCATGGAGCACTTGGGTGGCTCAGTTGGTTAAGCATCTGCCTTTGGCTCAGATCATGATCCCAGAGTCCTGGCTAGAGCCCCATCCACATCAGGCTCCTTGTTCAGCAGGGCGTCTGCTTCTCCCTTTCCCTCTTCCCCTCACCCCAACTTCTCTCTCTCTCTTTTTCAAATGAATAAATAAAATCTTTTTAAAAAAAAACAAAAAGTATAAGCATACCTTAAGCTATGAATCTATTTGGTGGATCCTTATGTCAAGGATTCAGATACAGATAGCTGGCATTCTATGTCAAACTCATTTGCTTATAAATATGTTCCTCTAGTCACCCATGGAAATGACTGTGACTCCCCTTTCCTCATTCAACAACGTGCACGTGTTACTCTCAGGTAAGTGTCTGTGTAAGATTCTCATTGAGTGTCAGTAAATGGGTACATCACATGTTTGTGTTTGCAGTACACCAACATGAAGGAGATTATTAGACACACTCCTACTCTACTTTGGAAGGAGTTTCAAACAATTTGATGTGTTGATAGCAATTAAAACTGCATTGCTTCTGTTTTCGGTACAAAAATGGAAAAATACTATGGCTGTGCTATAGGTGCGTACTTGGAGAAGAAGGGAGTCCAGGTCATAAAATGCTAGATGCTTTGTTCTAAACAATGAAAAGCAGCCAAAACTATAGTGGTGGCTCATAATTTATCCTTCACTAGCTTTATTTCTATCCTCGTGGTCTCCTAGGCTTGTGGAACACTGAACTTTCAAGTTCTCCACCTTGCAATCCTTCCCAATATATTTTACCCAGAATACAATAGTTTGGGAAACACAATTCAAGCACATACCAGAATAGGGAAGACATAAACAGGAAAATATGGTCTGCCACATTCACCTACACTATCAGCCAAGGAAAGAGAAAGTGTGTTCAATGATAAAGCAAGGGAGCATATTTTGACTCTGGATTCCAGCCCTAGACTTCCACCATTTATAAAATCCATGACATTCCATGCATACATCTTGTTTTCCCTCCAAGAAATGACTAATATTATCACCATAATCTGTATACACTAGTTCTGATTCTTTATTCTCATTCTGATAATTTTGCATAGAAGATAGCTTCTTATTTCTGTTTCCACCTGAAGACATTAAAAAAAAAAGTGGTGGATTGGCTAGAGAATATCTTATCCATTTACATATTCTAGAAAGCACTTCAGTTGAAGTTACAAAGTAGGATTTCATTCTAAGCAGGGTAGTTGTGTATGTGGCACAACAGCCTCTGCTGTTGGGTGTGTTTTAGAGACTGAGAGGTTAAACTAATAAACACTGATGCCATCTATTTTAGCACATTTTAAAAATCTCCAAAACTCCTCCCTTAATTTGATTAGCTGTTATTTTTATGATCATTCAATGGTGTAGATAAAGCATTGAGAGGTGATGGCTGTAAAGCTTACTTAAGATTTTGTCCCACTGGAGTCTGGCCATGGGATTAGAACACACATATCCACTGTTTCACGAAAATGAACTCTTCTCTGCATCACCTCATTAAATTCCCTCCTATTTAAATTTCACAACTTCTTGACGCTTTTTCTTTTTAACCTGAAGAGAGTTGACGTAAAGGCAGTAGGAAAATACAGACGTGGAGACAAATGTCTTGGTAGATAAATTATTACTCCCTCTGAGATGACATGTGCTGTAATTCATGCATTCGATTATCATCTGTCACAATGTCAGTCCTTAAAAAGGAACCCACAATTTACCAGATGATCTGCAAACGGTATCAGAGGCAAAGGGTGATGGACATGAATGGGATAATGACATTGAACTTGGTTTCCTCTTATCTCTTCATGAAAATTGTTTTCAAGGGAACTTACGTTATTTTTCAAAGTGAGAAAATAGCCATTTCACATGTATCAAAGTAGCTAGAAAGAACACAAAACATATTTGGATCATGTGACTCCATGTCAAAATTTCAGCCACAGGGAATTTTTGCAGATTGGCTTTTCATAAAGGGGGATTGATGAAAGACCTTTACTGGGCAGGCAACATTCACAAGAATGGATAGAAGTCTCAGGGGAAAAAAAAAGAAGGAGAAGAGAAAGACAGGAATAATTAGTGGAAGAACTGAAATTGCCTCCTCATTAAACTATACCCTTCTTTAAGGTTTCTCCCATGTCTGTGTGACCACCTATTTAGTAAACCTAATGCCACGCTTAATAAAACCTGACTTTGACCCTGGGTCCATAGATTTTGAGAGACAATAAGTTTCCTATGAAGAAAAGAAAGGATTAACATGTACTTTTGCTCAGTTGTAAATGAAGGAACAGAATTCTGGGGTCCCTGCTGTAAATATTGAGAATGATGTAATCCTAAACTCTGATCCATTAAAACATATTTTATAAAGAAGCATACTGGTGCAGGTTTATTTAGAATACTTTGTGCTGCACAATAACCATATGATCTGGCAATTCCAGGACTGGGCATTTATCCAAAAGAACGGAAAGCAAGGACTTACAGCTATTTGCACACCTGTGTTCACAGTAGCATGATTCACAATAATCCAGGAGTGGAAGAAACCCAAATGTCCATGAATGGATGGATGTATAGATGAAAGGCAGATGGATTGACAGATGGATGGTGGATGGATGGATAGATAGATAGATAGATAGATAGATAGATAGATAGATAGATGGTATATAGATATAATGGATGGATGGATGGATGGGTGGGTGGATGGGTAGATGAATGGTAGATGGATTGACGGATATTTGGGTGGGTGGATGGATAGATAGATAGATAGATAGATAGATAGATAGATATGATGGATGGAAAGGTGATGGATAGATGGATGGATGGATGGATGGATGGATGGATGGATGGATGGGTGGATAAATGACATGTGGCCCATGCATAGAATGGAACATGATGCAGCCTTGAAAAGAAAGGACCTAGAGATATGACATAGACACATAAGGACAAATCCTGTTTGGTTCCACGTATCTGGGGTCTGTAGAGGAGTCACATCCATAAAAAGTAGAAGGATGGGTGCCAGGAGCTGAGAACAGGGATATGGAGGTAATGTTTAATGGGGACAGAGCTTCAGTTTGGGGAGATGGAAAGTTCTGGAATTGGTTGGTGGGATGGTTGTGCAATGAAGTAAAGGTTCTCAAGGCTACTGAGCTGTACTCTTAAAAGTGGGTAAAATGGTCATCTTTGTGTTATGTATTTTTCCCACAAATAAAAAAAAAGTTGTACAAAATATAAGTGAAATGAGATAAAATTAAAGAAATTAAAACGTATGGTGAATTTCTAACTTACCAAATAACTATTGCCATTGTGGCTTCATCTAGGTGTCTGTGGGGCTCTGAAAGACATCTGTCAAAACTGAAGGAAAATCCCATTTCCATTCAGGAGCACTGCAAGCCACATCCCGATGAGCCCCTGACAAGTAGAGTTTAACATGAAATATTTTCTAATATTTGTCCTCACATTGCACAACTAATTGACAGTCCCATGTCTTGCAGTCTCGCCATATGGGACTTGCCACCCAATCCCTTAAGACTCACTCTCAGTTTGCAATCTGTGCATGATGCTCTTCTCCTCTCTTGTCAACCAATGAAAAACATCCTTAAAATGCCACACACACAATGGCTCTTTCTTACCAGACATTCCTGAACCAGCTCTTGGTTATATCCACCCACAGACAATGGCAAACTTAACATTGAAGAAAACCTCAGATGAAACTATTTAGTTTTTTTAAAAGATTTTATTTATTTATTTGACAGAGAGACACAAGAAGAGAGGAAACACAAGCAGGGGGGAGTGGGAGAGGGAGAAGCAGGCTTCCTTCTAAGCGGGGAGCCCAATGTAGGGCTCGATCCCAGAACCCTGGGATCATGACCTGAGCTGAAGGCAGACGCTTAATGACTGAGTCATCCAGGTGCCCATAAACTGCTTAATTTTTAAAATTCCTTCTCCCAGTTTTAATGGGGCAATCTTACCAGGATATTCTGGGGGCTATAGAGAGAAAATCATATTCCCATTCTACCAAGTGATGTCGAACCTTCACTGAATATCTATCATGTCCCGAAAGCTCTAGGAGTCAATTGCCATTTGTAGCAACACCCCAGGAAATAATTTTCTTTCTTTCACTTTTTAAAGATTTTATTTATTTATTTGACAGAGACAGAGAGAGAGACAGAGAGAGAGAGAGAGAGAGAGAGAGATATCACAAGCAGGCAGAGAGGCAGGCAGAGAGAGAGGAGGAAGCACGCTCCCTGCCGAGGACAGAGCCTGATGCGGACCTCGATCCCAGGACTCCGGGATCATGACCTGAGCTGAAGGCAGAGGCTTAAACCCACTGAGCCACCCAGGCACCCAGGAAATGATTTTCTTATCATGATCACCATTATGGGAGGTGGAGCTTTGTTAGTACAGCTCTCGCAGACTAATACACCATCTGCCATCAAGCACAAATGGCTTTCCTACTCGTAGAACAAGACTGAGCTGGGTCTATACATGAAAGAGGACCAGACAGTGTCAAATTCCTACTAAACTCACTTTGTTGTCCCAAAGGTGATGACAGATCTCCAGAGATAGTATCTGATTTGGGCAATGGCTCAAACTGGTTCTGCATGTGGCATCCATTGTGCATGGCTGGGTGAAAGGTAAGAAGAAAAGAGAATGTGTCTTGTGGGGTCTACCTGGAGTACCTTAGGTGGGTGGGACTCCCCATTAAGGACCTCTGGGCACCTCAAAATTCATTTTTGCCTACAGTAGCAGACGTTCTGGTCCTGTTGTTATGTAACTACCATGTACCAGGAGGAAATGTTTACCGCAATTACACTTTTAATGTCACTTTATGTGCACTATATTAAGTGAAGCCCTTGGACTTCCAAACTGAACTGGTACACCAATGGTAGAGTGAACAGAAGTGGCCCTGGGATTCATACATTTTTGCCTTTTTCTCCTCCTATTTAAAAACATTCTAAAAGAGAAAGTTATTTCTCTAAGAATTGGATTTGTCAAAAGGCATGCGCCTTCATTTATTGTAAATGGAGTCCAAATGCTAAATTTTCATCATTCCCTTCTCCCTTACTTTGCTTTATTTTTTTAGCTTTTCTTAACTTGATCTCCCCTCCCACCCACTTTTTCATTCCAAAGGCACATCCAAAAAGTACACACAGAAAATAATTTAACGAGTTTTCTCTTCCTGAAGTATTTTCATGATCTCAGATGTCAGTGCCGTTGTCCTAAATTTATGTATTTTCACAAAGAAAAATATATCATCTTACAGGCACAGGAAAAGAAACTGACAGTTCAAGAAAAAAGGAGACCTGCCCCAAAAGCTGGAGGAATGAAGAAAGCAGACTCTCCTCTCTCTGGTCACTTAGAAATGCGTCCAGTTATTTTTAAGGCTTCTTTGAGCCAACTGACAATGACGGAATGCAAGTGATATTTGAGTTGGGTAATTACAGTTCCAATACTTGTGAAAGTCGCGTGTGTCTTTGATTTAGTGCATCCCAAGTCACGTTCTCCTTCAGCTCTCTCAACTGTTCTTGTCTGCAGTCATGCGACATTGGTCATCTCCAATCACAT
Source organism: Spilogale gracilis (assembly GCA_004023965.1). Lineage (NCBI taxonomy): Eukaryota > Metazoa > Chordata > Mammalia > Carnivora > Mephitidae > Spilogale > Spilogale gracilis. The sequence goes on along the minus strand of PITA01006949.1, from coordinate 47,372 downwards.
CTGAAATTCTGGCTTCCAGATGCAGGGCTTCAAGCTTGAATCTGGGTCATCCCTTCCAGACTCTTCCTTGCATACCATCCAGGAATGCAAACATGCATCCTCCTTGCATACTATCCTGTATGCAAACATCACATCGACTGACTGCTTTTATTTCCACCCCATATGTTCAGTTGCATGGTTTAGAGCTGTGATTACTACCTTGCAAACACCCTTAGCTCAGAAATTCTCACTCTGTTGATGAGACTCCACAGTTACCCTGCTTAAACCCAGTCTGGAAATGCAGCTGAGCTGGGTGTGGCTGGAGGAAAACCACACCCTCATGCTCATTTCTGTGTGGTACCAGTCTTTGCACACCCTTGCCACAAGACCCTTCTCATCCCACTTTCTAAAAATTATGATTTTCCATCTTGTCCCCTTTTCCCTAAAACCACAATATGCCTTCTGCAGTCTAAGCCAATAATCTTACCTTAAACCTTACAGAAAACATAAATTATACCAGCTGACATCAACCATGCCTTCCCTTTGTCAAATGCACCATTCCCCCAAGCAATGGCATCGACTTTCTCTCTGTTGCCTTCAATTCAAATGGAAGAAATGTCTGATATGATTAATGTTGACGTTTCTGCCCTCATTTCCTGCCACTGCAAACTCCCACAGGACTGGTATACACTATCCATGGGTCATGTACTTGGTGGCACCCCACTCCAGGGCCAGATGGTGTCCCTTTTCTTATGCACGCAGGCAACATTCCATGTGTGTCTACCGCCACACGTGTTCACCTTAGGGCTTGTGTAAAGCTCAGATTTTGCGGGGAGGCAATGTTGACTTCCCTATGGCTTATCCATAAGCAATGGGAATGGGTTTGGGGCATGGATATCCCATCCTTGGGGGACCAGTTCTGATATATGTTCTACAAGAATGTTCACAGAGTCCCCAGTGGCACTGAAGCCCAGCTGTCCCTTTGTCACTTTTCTTTCCTTCCACTCTCATCCAGCTTCTTGGGACAACCTCCAAAATAAACTGCCTCATCCAGGTCTCTGGCTGGGGCTCTGTTTTTGATGGAAGCAAGACACCCTCCTCAACAGAAAACTCCTCCTTTTCCACCATGGAGAACAAAAACCTCATCATCTCTCTGAGAGTGAAAAAAGGCTCACTTCCAACAGAAAGCCTAGGAAAAATCTTTCCTTGAGGTTTAGAACTCGGAGGTGGATGCCATCCTTCCTCCAGCCCCCTACCTCCAATCCTTGGGAGCCACATTTCTACTCTGTTTCTAAGAGTCTCACTTGCATATAGATTCCATGTGTTAAGTGACATCATACACTATGTGTTTTTCTCCACCTGACTTCACAGAAGGTCCTTAAGGTCTACCCATGCTGTCACAAATGGCAGGATCCCTTTCATTAGCGTGGCCAAATGACATTCTATGGTGCACATGGACCACATGTTCTTCATCCATTCCTCCAGTGACAGACACGTAGGTTGTTTCCCTGACTTGGATCTTGTCAGTAACGCTACAGTGAACGTGCAGGGCCAGATATCCTCTTGACACAGCCATTCTGCCTCCTTTGGATAAAATTCCAAAGGATAAAACAGCCAGGAGTAGAATGACTGGGTTGTATGATATTTCTATTTTTAACTTTTTGAGAAGGCTCCATACTGTTTTCTAGAGTGGCTGCATGAGTTTGCATTCCTACCAACAATACACAAAGGTTGTCCTTTCTCCACATCCTTGCCAACACCTCTTGTCTCTTGTGTTGTTGACTTGAACCATTCTGACAAGTGTTAGGTGGTATCTAGTTGTAGTTTTGATGGGCATTTCCTTGATGCTGAGTGATGTGGAGTATCTTCCCGTGTCTGTTGGCCATCTGGATATCTTCTTTGGAGAGATGCCTATTCATGTCTTCTGCCCATTTCTTAATTGGGTTGTTTGCTTTGTTGTTACCAAATTGTGTGAGTTCATCTCCTCTTTCTGGATGCTATTAGTTTTGAAAACCAAAAGTGCAATAGTTTGCACATGACCTCTTATCAGGTCAGTGAGAAGACAGCATTGATGTGAAATAAGAGATGTCCTAGACACAAATGCTCTGGCTAACTGTTCCAGCCCCGGCTGTCTGGAAGTTCCAAGGTGGGCGAATAAGAACAACCTTGGGGAGATTGTCCTAAAAGAGTAACTGATCTTAAATTAAAGACTTAACAGGATCCTGAGAAGCAGTTTAAAATTGGAAACCACTTAGGTGCTATATCTTTGTTAATATACTGAATATCAAATTAGTTAGCAATGGTTTGTACTCAAAACCTAGAGTTTTTGTTTTGTTTTGTTTTGTTTTTACTTGGATATCGAATTAATGGCAAAACTTGGTTTAAATTTCTGTTCATAAAACGGATTGTCTTCTGAAAAGCAGATAAAGTGAGAAGCACAAATGCATATTTATTTCTCAATAATTAGTTAACAACCAGAGAATTGGTTTTCCAGATTTCTTAAACTACTGGACTGGAACTCGAAGAAGCAGAGAGAGTCCATATGCATTTTTATTCTAATGGAATATTTCTTCTTCTGCAAAGTGTTACCCAAGAGTGGATGAAGCAGAATTAGTATCTTCTGAGAAACAGGTGTATCTACTATTATAATTTTTTTTTCATCAACATCTCCCTCCCATGACTGTTCTTACTTTCCATGGAAATTATGGGGAGCTGAAACGACTTTAACCTCAAGGTCATAAAATATGAGCCAAAAAGAGGACTGGCTTTTCCCAGTTTACAAGGATTTCCACACAAGAGGAATTTGTAAAAAAAAAAAAGTCTGTTTTGGCAAGTGGTAATAGTTTGTTGACCATCTTAAATCAAGATGTTCTTAGGGGCTTAGTGTCTCCCATGGTGAATCCAGGTGGAATATCCAAACCTAAAAACGAAATCACTAACTTGAGAGGTGATGGATATTTCCATCTGTGTGTGTATGTGTGGGGTGGGGGTGTACATCTGAGTTCTAGGCCAAGGAAATAAATGGAGCAAAGACAATAATAATATGGTGAAAACCTTTTTTTTAAGGGCTAAATTGTGTCACTTCCCAAATTCATATGTTGAAACCTTCACCCCCCCAGGACTCAGAATAGGGCTGTATTTGGCGATGAGGCCTTTAAAGAGGGGATTAGGTAAAATGAGGTCACTAGGGTACATTCTAAACCCATGGGTTGGGGTCCTTATAAGGAGAGGCGATGACACAGACAGCACAGAGGGACGATGATGTGAGGCATGAGGAGAACATGGGGTCTGCACACCCAGGAGAGAAGCCTCAGAGGGAGTCCACCTCAGCCCTGCCTGAATCTCAGACTCCCAGCCTCCGGACCCTGTTTAACCACAATGCTCTAAATGGCTGTTAGATACCAAAGAATGATGTCAATGAGGATCAGGATTTTGCTGTTAATGAGGGAATCAAGAGGAGGAACACTTCCCTTGTTGTTTACTATTTCGCTTCCTGAGATCGCGGGCATGCAGGGTTAGGCAGAGCAGGTTTTCTTAAGCACTTGGACTCTACCTTTCACAGGAAATGTAGATTGCAGGGGAGAATGAGTTGGAGGGGGACCATGAGTGAATGAATAAACAGGAGCAAACAGCCATTGGGAGAAGGGATGTAGGAGAATAGATGGATGGCGAACGTCGGCCAATTTCATTATGTTCCTGTTGCTACATGATTCACATGGAATTCAGGGAAGCATTCAACCCGAAACACCAATTACCCATTGGACGTTCAACTATACGACTCAGAGGTCACTTTGTATCACCATCCGTTCACACCTTGGGACGTTCTCTTTATAAGGATTGGCAACTCCAAAACCAATTGAACTCTTAGAATCTAGTCTGTCCTACTCGGGATAAGTTTTCACTGAAGAAAAAAGACAGGGGGAGGAGAGAGAAATGTGAATTGCATAGGCAGTAAATCATCGCTCAGGATTATTTACAAACTCACAGACCTGATACATATCCTGTAACATTCGTCCCTGATATGCGAATAACATCAATCAGAAAATATAAAGCATCAACATTGCACATGGGAAGTTCAATATTTACGGGAACAATAAAAGGTGGTTCCAAAAAACTATTTTCCATGTTTAGTCTCCCATTAGAAAAGGCTCACTCGACTTTCTGGATGTATATTTGAAATCCCACTCACTACTCTCCAGGGTGCAAATTTTTACACGTGGAGGTTTGCTCGCCAAATTTCTCTGAAAAGGGAAATATGCATTAAAGATATACAAACATGATCATACACACATGCATGCAAATTTCAAGTGCATATGGATCATGTTCGTCTTTGGGGCAAGAGGACTTCAGTTTAAGAGTAGATTTCTTGGGGCACCTGGGTGGCTCAGTTGGTTAAGCAACTGCCTTCGGCTCAGGTCATGATCCCGGAGACCCGGGAAGCCTGCTTCTCCCTCTCTCACTCCCCCTGCTTGTGTTCCCTCTCTGGCTCTGTTTCTCTCTGTCAAATAAATAAATAAAATCTTTAAAAAAAAAAAAGAGTAGATTTCTTTAGTCAGTGCTGGGTAGAGGTACCTTACACATGCGGTATTAGTGTGGAACGAGTCAGCTTTTCCTTTGCAAATCCTTATAAAGTTAGAAGGAAATCATGGTCTATTAAAAAAAATTCTTAGTGTCCATCATATAAAATAAAAATCACCTGATACTGGGAGAAATTCTTTCCCTTGTGTCTTGGATGACTTAGTAGAGCTATCCATGAGAATGCCCTGATGTAATCACACATTGTTTCAGAAGCTCCTTGTTCTCATGACCCCAGGAAGAACCAAGATCGTGGAGCAGAAGCGGTACTGGGGAGATGGTCCTCTAAGACACCAGCACATTGACCTTACATTGATTTCTCTCAAACCCCAAATCTTTCCAGCCATATGAATTGACCGGAGGAGATAATTTAAGCTCTACAGAAAAGCGAATTAAGTACTTGTCCCTCAGGCGATCCTTCAAGGGCATATAAGACACAGAATGGGGGCAAACACTGATTTTCCTGCATGAATTCATTTATTTACTTCCGTTTATTTAACTCGTGTATTAATTCATTTCGTTCATTTATGGGCAACACGTGCCCAAGCTCCACTCTGCCCAGAGGAGCTGTCAAGGAAGTTCACTACTTTCAACACGGAAAATCAAAAACGAACAAGCAGAGCTCATCTTGCCGTGAAAACAAGCTCCAAGTTCTTAAATCGTTGACTTTACCGGGTCAAATGTCTGGGCAGGAAAAAAAAAAATCCCTTTTTGACAAAGATAAAATGACTTGGCTGCATTCCATCATCCCCACAGGATGGGAATAGATATTCCTGCAAGAACAGTCTTGCAGCTTTCATGTGAACTGTGGGTGCATCTTTTTGTTTAAAAATAGTGGGATAAAGTGAAACAGGCTGCGTGTTGTGTTTTGTTTTTATATGTACTCACTTCAACAACTTCTTATAACATGAAAGGCTTAGGAAGCATGTCCACAGAGAGACACATGCATAATGCACAAACGGATGTGTGTTGTATGTACACACACACACACACACACACACACACACACACAGAAGTGGTCAATCTCTTCTAGGGTAAAAATCAAGAAAACTGTGTGATATCCTGCCAACGCTGTACTCTGCACTTTTTTTAATTTAAGATTTTATTTATATGTTTGAGAGAGAGAGCGCATGCACCCACGAGCCGAGGAGGGGCAGTCGGAGAGGGAGATGCAGACTTCCTGCTGAGCAAGGAGCCCAACACAGGGCTCGATCCCAAGACCCTGAAATTATGACCTGAGACAAAGGCAGGCAGTTCACCGACTGAGCCACCCAGGCGTCCACACTCTGCACCTTCTGAGAAAGGGATTTTTATGCCTTTTAGATAAGCAGTGAGCAGAAGATTAAAGATGAGCTTTGTGTGAGTCGGGTGTTGGTGTCAGCCTTAGGTCATGAGGACAACCCCTTGTCCTCAGACCTCTGTTCTAGCCTTAGTCTCTCAAATGTACCCCATGGTGGCCACGTCTTCTTTTCTCCATCTGCTTGGTAGGATCGAGGGACTCTGTGCTCCCGATTGCCTGAGGAACCCAGTTCTGCAGGGACTTCTGAATTCTATGCATGAGGCATATGCCAATCTCTGTGGCATTAATACTCTCAGCGAGCCTTCAGTGACGTCACGTCCGAACTCCCACTTGCTAACGCCTCATGCACACACGATGTCCGTGGGTCTCTCTGCTCTTGTACAGAACAGAGGGTTCCAAACTTGGGTGCACATTGGCATCACCCATGGAGCTTTCAAAATTCCTAATGCCCAGTAAGCATCCCTAGACAATGAAGGGGAATATCTAGCGTAGGTCCTAGCCGTCAGTATCTTTAAAGATCTCCACAGGATTCCAATGCATGATTAAGTCTACAAACATTTGCTGCAGGTTTGAAGCCATTAATTAATCAGCTAGTTAATTCATTACAACTTTTTTTTTTTTTAAATAACCTGCTTGTTGCTCTGATAGGTCTGAATGTTCCTACTTGCAATCCCCCATGCCTTTGGGAGTACCCTTAAGAAACACACTATTGCACATGAAAGGTGCCCCTACTTACCTAGAGATCAAAATTAAATCTGGGCTTCAGATTAGTTCATCTTCATGAAATTTCTGTAAACCCCATGCTTTTAAATCAAGAAGTTAATTTACGATGAATCTTTGTCATCACACATTTGTCCGAAGCTATAGACCACGAAACTGAGGGTCATCCAATGTACACTGTGGGCATTTGGACATATCAGAGACGAAACTTGTAGACAGCACAGCACGAAGACTTAATCCTCATAGACCCTGGACTTTGGATGATTACAATCACCCATGTGGGGTCAACTCTTGCAACTGATGCCCCATCTCGTGGGGGATGTAGATGGGGGCAAGCTGTGCATGGGTTGGGGACTGGAGGCTGTAGAGGGATTTTCTGTACTTTCCTCTCAATTTGCTGCGAACAAAAAACTGTTCTTGAAACATAAAACTTAAGTTTTATTAAGTTTTATTAAAACTGCCCTCAGCTTGCATCATGACTTTAGGGTCCTGGGATCGAGCCCTGCATTGGGCTCCATGGGGAGCCTGTTTCTCCCTCTCCCTCTGAACCTTCCCCTACTTGTGTACTCATTCTCTCTCTCCCTGTCTTGTCAAATAGATAAAATCTTTTAAAAAAAAAGCCAATTTGCTTCATGCCAGTTAAATATTTTTCTGTATTTGTCATGACCTTAGAAATAGTAGATGTACCAAAATTTGACCTTTTCTTTTCTTTTTTAAGAATTGCCCTTTTGTATTTTTTTTTTTAAAGCTTGAATCTTTTAAATTAGCTGAATTGCATCCCAGGCACTGGGTTTTCAACTTGGCCTCTAGATACCAAGTGGATTTTCTTCCCAGCCCTGCTCCCCCAAATGGAGAACAATCTGGAGTTGGAGAGTGTTGATGCCCACCCAATAAAGCAAGGCCTGGCCAACTGGTTGACCTCAATTCTTTTTTTTTTTTTAATTTTGTTTATTTTTCGATAGAAAGAAACAGGGAACACAAGCAGCAGGAGTGAGAGAGGGAGAAGCAGGCCTCCCATGGAGCAGAGAGCCCGATGGGGGCCTCAATCCTGGGACTCCGGGATCATGACCTGAGCTGAAGGCAGACACTTAATGACTGAGCCCCCCAGGGACCCCTTGTCCTCAATCCTTGAGAAGTTATGTCTAATCAATCATCTTTGCACATTGTTGGGCTTTGGACAAGATTGACTCAAACGCCATATGCCAATGACTCTACCCAAGGTAGGTACACAAATTTTCCTCATGTGTGTGTTTCCTAGGGTTTCAGAAGGTGACCACAGCTGGATGAAGTGAGTCTATTCTCGTGTCACAGAGTGCTATCGAAACCAAATGGAGACATCGTCTTTTCTCCTGATGTTGGTGGGATTGAGTACGCTAGTGTAGACAAACTACCACTTTGCTCATGTCCAAAGGCCTCTAGGGGCCTCTGACATAATGTCATGGCAGCAGTTGGGAAAATATAATAGTGCTGTCTCTTGAAGAACACGGATTAGAACCAGACGGGTCCACATATATGGGAATTTTTTTCAATAAATACAACATAGTGCTGTAAATGCGATTTCTTTTTCTTATGATATTAGTGTTTTCTTTTTAAGGATTTTATTCATTTATTTGAGACATAAAAGGAAAGAATGTGCACAGAGGAAGAGTGAGAGGGCAAAGCAGACTCCCCGCCTATCAGGGAGCCCGATGGGGGACTTGATCCCAGGACCCCAGGATCATGACCTGAGTTGAAAGGAGACACTTCAGTGACCGAGCCACCCAGACACCCTTTTCTTATGATTTTCTTTTTTTTATTGTTTTGTGTTAGTCACCATAAAATACAGTTAGTTTTTCATGCAGTGTTCCAAGACTCATTGTTTATGTACCTTCCTTAAGACCCACCACCAGGCTCGTCCTTATGACTTTCTTAATGGCCTTTGCTTTGCTCTAGCTTCTTTATTGTGGGAACACAATATAAAATATATAAAACATACAAAATACATGCGAAGGGACTGCGTACGTTCTCAGTAATACCTCTAGTCAACAGTAAGGTATTGGTCATTAAGCTTTAGGGGAAATCAAAAGTTACATATGGGTTTCCAACAGTGCAACACTCGGCACCCGAATCCCAGTGTTTTTGAAGGCTCACGTAAACTAGGGATAGAACCAGAAGTCAATGGTGGATGAAAGTGAGTTTCCTTTTCAAATTAATAGCCCATCTGCTCTAGAGAAGGAATGCCACATGCTGTTTGCTTATTAAATGCCTCCCTCCCTAAGAGGCATCTTGAACCTGAGTCCTGGCAGCTGGAGAAAACAGATCACAACAAGCTTCCCTGCCTGGGGTCATTGCCCGATCCCGCAGTTACGGAGATTAGTATGATTTGAGGCAAGAAACGTTTCGTGGAGAGTCCTCACCCTTAGAATTCCAAAGTTTAGACGTGAAACAAAGCTAAGTAGGCAAACCACATTAAACTGAATTTGTTGCCATGAGCTAAATGAGGAACATCTTTGAACATACTCATGAACTGCTGTGTGAGCTCCCCGAGTACATTCTTTGCTTTTCAGTATCATCAGGATGAGCCAGAGGAACAGGTCCTGGGGGACAGAGTTTCCTGTTTAACTTTCCCCGCCAAGACAGGCTTTCTGGTAGCTCAGTCTTTAAATAGCTTGGTAGCACGGGACCCGTCTCCATCACCATCTGTTCGTGGGTAGTTGTTTCTGCCCGGTCAGGCATGGAGCTCAGTGGTGGGGATTAAGGAGTGAACACCATCCGACAAGTGTGGTCATGGAGCCCATAGTCTTGTGAACAGAGACACTAATAAAAACAGGCAGGCTAGCTGACACATCATGACAGACCACGGACACGTAGATCATTCCAGAGAACATGTAATCGAGGGAGTGGGTTGGTCTAGGAGATTAGACATGGGTCCTCTCTGCCCTAGGGTCTTCATGGAAGACATGGTCCATCCAAACCTGTGCAGCAGAAGTGGGGCAGAGCCGCGATGGCGGGAGGGCACATGGAAATGGGACACAGCGGAGACATGCAAGCAGGAACAGAGAGCGGGCCCGAGCTTCGAGTCTTGTACAGCGTGTCCAGGGTGGCGTCCCTCGTGAGAGCAAGGCCCCACCATGAGTCGGTAAAGAAGCAGGGCTGTCTCTATTGGAGGATTTTGACAGAATCCACCTGCAGGGTGGTCACTTCAAGAGCCGTGAAAGCTTCCAGGTGAGACTCAATGACAGTTGGCTCTACCTGGACTGTGATGGCCATGCGGAGACGCAGAGAAATGATGGCCACTCGCGGAGGCCACTGATGGCTCAGGCTAGGTGACCTGCAGGGCCCCAGGTCTCCGGCTCACGGCACCGGACCTGCCAGGCTGGAGCAGAAGTTCGTTTTTTGGTCTTAATGACTTTAATGAGGTATAAGAAGGGACATGCTGAGGACATACAGGAGGGGTTTTAAACCCCCAACTAAAATCCATAGTATGCAGAAATATTCGTATGCTCATACCTTCCATTAAAAGCATGGCCAATCGCTAAAAAGCGGGGGTTTTTTTCTTCTCTTTTCTTTTCTTTTTTTTTTAATATTCCAAAACTCACCAAGGCTAGGAAAAGCTGGACCCCTTTCCTGGAGGTATGTGTTCATGATTTCACAACGAAGTGTGATACGTTCCACAGGGAGTCAGAAGGTGGACTGCTGTTGCCTTCCTCCCCAAAGTCTGTCCGCTGGGAAGCAGCTCTATCTTCTTGGATTCAAGTTCATGCTCAGCAAATGGGATTTCCATGCGTCACGGGCTGCACAGCTCCGAAGGCCCTCTCGTCCACATGTATCAACTCCCTGTGGTCAGCAGCCTGTCCCTCTGGGGGGGACAGGAGACAGCCTGCATCATCTGAGAAGCCCGACTAGGTGGCAATGCTCTCTTCCCAGAAATAAAATCAGGATGGGATTTTATACTGTACTCTCCCGTAGAGGCCATGGGAAAAAGGCCATGTCACAGAGCCTGGCTACTGCCCGGGGGGCAAGTTTCTGGAGAGGAATCTGGAAGCTTGCACCCTCTGCTTCCTGAGCCCTCCCTTTCCCCCTCCCTCCTCCCACACTATTGCCCCAAAGACCTGCCTCCCCTCTCCTCCCATCCCCCACTCCCAGAGAAGTAGTTGGCCTTCAGCTGACTGACCCTTCCTGACCCTTCCTTCTTTTTTCTCCCATAGTCTCTTCGAAAGCACGTTGCCTCTACATCCAAGACCCTTCTTCCCTGCAAACAGAGGTGTCCCCTCTGCAACCTTCCAGAAAGGGACAGTCAAGCACACTATGGATCTGAAGACACAGTGCAGCAGACCTGATGGAGCCGTAAAGGTGGCCACCTGCCTCCTCCACACCCAGAGAGGGCCTCCCTGGGATCCTGACTAATGCCAGGCGGAGTGTTACATTGAGATGCATAGAGCTGCTTCTGTAGGTCCGTAAAAGCTTAAGAGGATGAGATGATGAATCCATTCAGAGCAAAGCCAGAGCTCAGAGATCTTGACTCGGTGAGTCATCTATCTCATGGCTTTGGGACATCGTTCTGAACACCCATGTCCATTGTGTTAGGGTCTTAGGGCCGCCATAACATTATCATCTTCTACCATCCACAGCCTGGGGGGATTACACAACAGAATTGATTTCCCACCATCCTGGAGTCTGGGAGTCTGACTTCCAGGCGGGGCCAAGGCTGATTCCCCCTGAGGCTTCTCTCCGTGACGAGTCAATGGCAGCTCTCCATCACACCACCTGTACCTGTCCTTACGGTGTGCATACCTGAACTGTGCCCATCTTTCTAGCTCCTTCAATGTCAGTGAGAATCAGGGCAGCTGACTTCAAGGTATTGGCTTCATGCTTCCCCTTCCCCAATCTTCAGCTTAGATTCATGATCTTTATTTTTTAATTTTTATTTTAATTCCACTATAGCTAACAAAGATAAACTCATAATGGATTAATGGCCTAAACGTGAGACCTGGGACCATAAAAATTCTACAACACAGCTCAGGGCCATAATTTCTCTGACATTCTCATAGCAGCATTTTTCTAGATAGGTCTTCTGAGACAAGGGAAATAAAAGCAAAAATAAACTATGGGAACTACATCAAGATAAAACACTTCTGCACATTAAAGGAAACCCTAGTCACAACTAAAAGACAACCTACCCATTGGGAGAAGATGTTTGCAAATGACATATCTCCATGAAGGGTTAGTATCCAAAATATATAAAGAATGTATACAACTGAATACTAAAAAAACTCCCTCAAATAATCCAATCAAAATGGGCAGAAGACATAATCGTTAAATCACGTAAAGCTTTACTTTAAAACAGTGGCTTATAGGGTTTTGAAACTTTGGCACAGAAGTTCATGCAAGGACTTTCAATTTTTCCAGATTAATGGATTTTGTGTATCTCTGTTCCCATTAGCAATAAAGCTGTCATTTGTTAGTAACTTGTAATAAATACTCATTGAATTAAGTCTTAGGAACAACAAGGTCCATTCACTTAAAAGATTTCAGAGTAGGGGCGCCTGGGTGGCTCAGTTGGTTGGGCGACTGCCTTCGGCTCAGGTCATGATCCCGGAGACCCAGGATCGAGTCCCACATCAGGCTCCCTGCTCAGCGGGAAGCCTGCTTCTCCCTCTCTCACTCCCCCTGCTTGTGTTACCCTCTGGCTGTGTTTCTCTCTGTCAAATAAATAAAATCTTAAAAAAAAAAAAGATTTCAGAGTAAATCAGAAGGTGATCAAGAATTATGACTCCTTTTAATAGGTTCATGGAAACTCCTAAGTCATGAGCTCTTTCAATACACAAAAATCATGCACAAGGTAGCATTTTTAGAGCATCCAAATAAAGTGCAAAATTGATTTGAGTTCAAGTCATGCATATATTTACATTTTTGTCAAATTTGCCAGCCAACAATACAGGGTGAAGTGTTTATTAGGGCGAGAACAATAAGCCAGGCAGATAAGACCACACACACATACACACACACACACACACACACACAGGACTCACTACTCCAGGAGGCATGCCATTTTAGGTTGCAAAGAAAATATCCTGGTGGTGGAATGACATTTCTTGCTTCAAAGAAGCCATTGTAAGTTGGATCACGATGTCTACTGGAGGTGAGATATGGCGGGTGTAATATGGTACTTTATGTCTGCAGTTGGCATCCCTACAAAGATTCCACGTTTGGGTCTAATCAGCAGATTATCTCCATGTCTAGACAGGGAGTTAGGCCTGGCAGAGGGTTGGCTTTGCTCATGCAGATAGAGAGGGCTGACGAAGTCTACCAAAGGTCTTTGAGCACAGAGCCCGAGCCCTGTTCTCATGCACAAGGACATGCCTTACTGCACATGACCTGCATTTTGGAATCCCAGTGGGTGCAGTGGCTATCTCCAACGAAAAACCTCCCACATATTATTTACCTAAACCCTGCTTGGTGAGATCATTTTTGGCAGGAGCGATGGATTATGATAAATCATTATTTCCTGGTCTCCATCTTGCTGGTCATTTTTTTTTCATGTGTTATTCTACTCCTCCCCAGGGGACACTTTCATATCCTAATGGTCTACCTCCTCATGCACACAAATCTTAAACTATCTCATGGCTTCAGCGTCTTGTTCCTAGGTCTTGTTCACATGTCTGGAATAGTAAAAACATAAAAGAAAGAGCTAATTGTCTAATTGGTAACAAAAAAAAAATACAAAATAGGAGAAACACATGAACAAATTCCTCTGTTGTAAAGAAGCAAAACGCTATAAAAGCATCATGATAATATTGGTTGAATGTTGTCTGTGTAAGCCCTATGCTAATTGCTTCACAGACATTAGCTTCCTGAAACCCGTGAGTCGGGAGGACTCTGATTACCCAAGTGGGACACAGAGTCTGAACTCAGCACTTGGCTTCAGCCACTGAGTTCCTAACCGCTAGTCTACACAACAGAGCATTTCACGGTTCTGCATACTCATTATATGTGGGTTTTATTCTTCTTTTCACATCAGGATCTTGGAGTTCTTTCAAAGTATAAACAAATGGGGATTTTTCTCTTTTTTTGTGAAACAGAAACTTTTTGCTAGCATAATTTTTTTTTCTTTGCTATGTCTATTTAATCTCTCTCCAAGCAGAAGATTATAACTGGGGAAAAATGGTGAACCCGTTGAAGCAGGAATAGTTTATTATGTGTAAGAAGATACTAAATACCCTTGCGACTTTGTTCCAACACAAACTGGGAGGGCAGCTGTAGGAGAAGCCCGCTCTCAGCCACCCCTATCCTCTGAATTTGGAATTGATGACTCCTGTCAAAGTATGTTTCAGTGGTGGTTTCTAGAAGGGGTCAATGGATATTTCCCAGAGAATGTGAAACTTCTCAACAAAAAATCTACGCAAATCTGTTTCTCATGTTCTCCCGAAGCTCCTCGTCCATGTCAAAACATATTTCTAGAAGTACGGAATTGGGGGCATCCCAGTGTTTTCCCCACCTCGCTCACTTGCCACAGGGACAACATAGGCTGAAGTTCTAGGCTTTTCTTGTCTTGACTCCTGTGTCCTATGTTTCTGTCCCTCTGCATGATGACAAATCTGGGTTCTGCTAATGTCCTCACGAGGAGGGAGGTTTCAGACTGGTAGCCCTGTGTGGGGTGTGCCCATGGGGCTTCACGGAGTGCTGGGTCCTCTGGTTCTTTGCGAAATGAGTTTCGTAGGGAAAAAAAGAGCCGAAAAACATATTTAGAACTAGCAGTAGTGTCTTTCAGATGAAGCGGTGTGGGTGTGTCAGGCTGTGTCATTCCAGTAGACAACGTGATTTTGTAGGGCTGTTTCTTGCCTCGGCTGGAGCCCAGAGGAGCGCTTGCCTCGGCTGGAGCCCAGAGGTCGAATGGCCTGGGAGCCAATGGAAATGCAGAATTTGGGGGCCCACGGCAGACCTGCTACCGGGAGTCAAAATCTGCTCTCCAACAAGTTCCCCGGGCCATTCATAGGCACAATAAATAAAGTTTGATAAGCACTCATCTCAAAGGATTTCTCAGATCCTCCTATTTTGGTTCTCCTCACTGGAGAGTGGTACACACAATACCACATAGACTGAGTTACAAAGTATCAATTTTATATTAAAAGTCTCTTACCAGGCTTCCAAGAAACACATTCACCCCAGAACAGTCCATGTATCTCCATAGCAGAACTACACTTTAAACTTTTTAACAATTTCTTTAACACAGATTTGCTCTCACAGTCCTTTAACAATGCAGGATAAATTATGAGCCAAAAAGGAATCTTAAACCTCGTTTAAAGTAAACAGTCTTGAGACAGAGTCCTACAACAGTTCATCTTTTTTCTCCCCCGCTCCCACAAACCGAGGCTAAACCCCCAAAGAGCAGTCCCTCCAATTCCAGGGCACCGTGTGGAATCTTAGAAACAAATTATACGTTAACGATTTGCAACCACAAATTCCCAGATGATCAGTAACTAAGAGAGTTACTTACAAAGAATTTAAAAAAAAAAAAAAAAAAGGAAAAGGAGACATTCTTCCGGCCCAGGCTTTATTTTTTAATTTGGAAATTGGCTTCTTTTTTCCATTTGCCTTCCAAGATGTGGAGTAAGTTAAGGGCTAGCCACTTGCCATCTGCTTCATTCAATTTCAGATGCCTCTGATGACATTATTTTTCGACCACCACATTGCCCTACTTTTAATCCACCTGGTTAGTGACAGTCAAAATGTGCGTGTGCTGTAGATGGCTACAATTTTCAAGATCTTTGCCAAAATTATGTAAGCAGATGCACTTGCTTCTCCTTATTAAGCTAAAAGAATTTTTTCCCCTCAGGCACTTATGTGCCATAGATCATGGTTTATCATCCATGTGTAGTAGATATTCTCCATATGCATTATTCACTGAAAACATGTTGCATTTTGCATTGATGCTATATTCTGTCATAGCAAAATCATGGCAGATTTTTTTTCTTCTGGGTTGTGGTCTCTATAAGAAAGAGTTCAAGTAAAAAATCCTAAAATGTCAGCTCCCCTCCCCCCTATTTTCGGATGTAATTGGGTGAAAGATCCAAAGGGTTTGAATATCATCAAAGGTTACTTGTGACTCCAGCACTAGGAGGAAGAAGTTCCAGTCTTTTGAACTAATGTCACTTTTATTTTCCAATGCTAGTCCTGTAATTGTTAGCAAATGTGAGGGACATACTTTAGAAACACCCAGAAGGCACGAGGCGGGTGTGATCAAAGAGGAGCAGGATTAATACGTTAGTATCACATACGGAGATGAACTTTCAGAAATACATTCAGTCTGCATTTCTACTTTCAAAGAAAAGGCTCAACTTGTATGGGTATGACGGTTCTTCTTTGTGAACATGCTGACCTTGAGAAGGGACCCAACGGCTTATGAACATGATTTGGTGTCGGGACGGTGGGTGATCCGCCCCTCCCAAGCCACCAGAAACTTTGGTGGAGGTACCTGTGAATGTGAATGAAAGCCCCTCTGGGCTTTCCCTGCCCAGAATCCAGAAAGCCACATACCCTGTGGGTCAGGGCAATATGTCCTTTGTGTGCTTATCCAAGACATATAGTTCCATTTAATCCTCCTCCTGGTGATCATATCTCTGTATCTCTTATCTGTATTTCTTGATCCCTGTGCCTCAATGGTCTCAACTTCTGTGAGTTTAAGCAATCACTCTGTACCCTGCAGTAACAATACTAATCCTGTCTCTAGGGAGGGTGCAAAAGCAGTTAAAGATTTAACTGCACCACCCAACTTCCTCACGTGGGAATAATAAAAGACTGGGACCCTTGACAGTCAAGAGAGAGGCTGAAGGCAGAAGCAGCAAGAGAGCCTGCAGAGAGAGACAGAAGCAAAGCGAGGAAAGAAACAGAGAAGCAAGGAGAGCAGCAGAAACAAGAAGCAAAGAGAGACAGAAACAGAGAAGCAAAGAAAGGAGCAAAAGGGAAGCAAACAGAGAGCAAGAGAGACAGAAGGAGAGAGAAGTAGAGCAAGAGGACCAGAGCCAGAGCTAGAGAGCTAGAGCTAGAAAGGCAAAGCTAGAAAGCCAGAGCGTGTGGCTGAGCCTGCTTCATAGGTCTCTCCTGACTGACCTCGGGTCTGTCAGCTTGCATCAGATCTCCGTGTACGAGTCATTATTTCGCCTGCCAGACATCCCGCGGTTCTGGACCACAGGGGTTCCTAGCCTGGTGTGATTGGAGGCAGACAGGGAAGATCTTCCACCCAAAGCAACCAACATGATAACAAGAAGAAATAATAATGATGATGATTTGCTGATGATCAAGAACCAGATTTTTGGTTGAATACCAACTTACTTATCACCTTTTACTTCTCAAAATGCAAATGGCCAGGCCTGGGGTTGCCAGATTTAGCAAATAAAAACACAGAATATCCAGCAAAAGGGGAGCTTCAGATTAACGACGGGTAATTTTTTAGCCTAAAGTGTAACCCCTGAAATATGTAGGATATGCTCATACTAAAAAAGATTATTTATTAGAAAATTCTAATCGGCCCTACCTTCTCCCCTCGCTGAAGATGCAGTGGCCACAGAATGAATTTACGACAACATCCAGATGTCTATTGGGGGCTCCTAAGAAGAAATGCTTATTGACAAGCTTGTACCTGAATGTCTCAAGCCCTCCTGCCCCCTAAACATCTGTCCTGCAACTTGTCCTGAGAACAGATTATCCTTTTCTCTGTCATCCAGCCTTGCCCACCAATCCGTGCTCTTCATTCTCTTGGTGGTTTAGTGAACTAAATTTGAGGATAAAACCAAAAAAAACTTATATTCTTGCAAATGTTCTCTCTCTCTCGGAGTTTTGTTTGGTTTCTCTTTGCCGTTCCACATCCCCCTTTTTCCTTTTTCTCACAGAGCTAACGCAATACCAATGTCATGTGGGTCCTAGCTGGTTTTCAGAGGAGAGTTGGGTAATCAGTGCAGAAGGATTGAATATGAAATTGACTCACGCTCTGCCCCAGTATGGAGAAGCTCTGATTTACATGGAGCCTAGAAGTCTAATGCAGAGAATTTTTCCTCTTCCTCAAGCATTATGTGCCAAACTTGCCTGGCATATGGTACTGCATTTCATTTTAGTATCTATCTATCTATCTATCTATCTATCTATCTATTATCTATCTATCTATCCATCCATTAATAATCTATCTACCATCTATCCATCCACCCATCATCTATCTTTAGTGAATCTATCAATCTATCAATTATCTTATGTATTTATCCATCTATCTATGCACCTGCCCACATGGATTAACCTGGTTATATCCACCCACTAAGATTGCACGATCCTTATTACTTTCCCCTCAGAAAAACACCCACATAGTTCCAAACCATCCACATATTCTGACCCTAAATTATAACCCAATTTTATTTTCCATGTAAGCCTGTCCAACCTCTATTTGGTTGGGATGAGTGGGGCCAATATTCCCAATTCTTGCCACATCTATTCTCTGTGATAAGATTTCAGTTTTAACCTAGTATTCTTGACTGCAAAAATCATTACATTTATTTTCCTCCCCTTTTTGGAGAAGGCGAGATAATGCCACCCCAGAATTTGGCAAGGTCCTCGCATCCTGGAAATGAGAAAGTAGACAAGCAATAGTGACACACATACAGGACCCTTCTATTAAGAATAATAACTATTATGGTTGGCAATATTGTAATTTTAAATGCTATGGAAGAGCCAATCTATCAGAAGAATTTACCTATCAATCTCTCAGAAGCTACGCAATTGACGGAAGATCCAACCCATCACATGCATCCTATCAGAAGTTGCCTACCACATCAAACATCTTGAATCGTCTTTTGCCAGCTACTGTCGCTTCCCCAGCTCCCGAGAAACTCCTGCTGGCTGGAGTCACTCGGCTCTTGGAAGACTGTTTTCCAGCTCTTGGCGTGCTCATTCAGAAGGGAGGGGGAGCCATCTTGGACCAGTGTGGGGATAGAAGCATGTGAACAAAGAACTTTCCCTCTTATCCTCCTGGAGCAGAACCTTGCGATTATTTAAAATCCTCAGAAGGACCTGCCTGCCCAGCTCCCACTGACAGCACAGAAAGAGAAGCAACTAGTGTGTCCTCAAATTGGCTTTCCCTCCTTCTCCACTTCAAACCACCCGCCCCCACTTCCTGAACTTGTGTTCCTGGCCCTCTATCCCCAAGTCAATGACTTGCACAGAAGCCCTGGCCTCCGGCTCTTCTCCGAGCCGTCCTCTGACAATTTCATGCCTACAAAATAAACTCTGGGAGTGAGGAAGAGAATCAAGTGAATGCATTGACTTCTTCGAAAGGAATCAGCTGTGCTTTTCTCAAACTGACAAAATTAACATCATTTTATTAGATGATGATGAACATTTTGGGCATCTGGTTTTTGATGACTCCCAGATGAAAGTCATTGAAAAAAGCAAGTGTGCCTCGATGGATCAGGGCGAAGCATTTGGATTCTGAAAAAAAAGAAAGATACTAGATAGAAAGTAATCACCCTCCAGCTACCCACACATGGTATGTCAACCTGACAAAGGGTTAATATCTAGAATATGCAAGGAATATCTATTAAAATAAAAAGGAAATCCAACAGAAGATGGGGCAATGGATGGAGACCTCGTTCTTAGAAGGGAAAACACAAATTGTGTCAGTGGAAGGAGTAGGTCGAGTATGTCTCCCCCTGGAAAAGACGTGTACGTCCTAATCCCCAGAACCTGTGAATTTGTTACCTGTCATGGCAACAGGGAATGAAGGTAGCAGAGGGAATTCATGCTGCTGGGCAGGTGATATTAAAATGAGGAGACGGCCCTGGGTTATCCAAGGGGACCCAAGGGAACCAAATGGGCTCATGAGCATGGAGGAAGCAGAAGACAGGGAACCAGAGACGTGGCTGCTTAGGAAGGCTTGATCCAACGTTATTGACTTGCTTGCAACCCCTGAGCCAAGGAGAAAGCACCATGAGCCAAGACAGATAGGCAGGTCTGAGGGATCACTTGGTATGGTCAGAAGGGAAGAAGAGAGGACATAAGGAGGAAAGAAGGAGACATTTCCTCTTGCCTGTTTCAGGCAGTCCTATTTACTTAGCATTTTCCTATTTTGTCTGAGTGGACCTTCATACAGCCATGTGCTTCTGAAACATGGGGCAGACAAGGCTTGTTTCAGCCTTTCGTGCGGGGAGCAGGAAACATGGCACGACCCTGGTTGGCGTAGCCACCCGCTGTCCTCCAAGAGAGCCCACTGTCCTCAAACCATTCAACTCAAAGGATGTCCCTTTATCCCATCAAATGCTCCTGGCCAAACCTACATTCCATCTATCTGTGGCCTTGGGACATGCAAAGATGGTGGACATGTAGTTTGCAGATTTCTTCCCACATGGAGGCAAACATATTCTCTGCCTGCTCTTGTCTCTGGGATATTTCTTAGTAGAAGATTTATTGCTGTGCCTTCTACCAATTACAAAATGCTCACTTGGCACATCGAGCATGTTTCCTTCACGGGGTTCCACAGAGGAGCTGTAGTGCTACTTCCCATATATCCCTCAGCAGCTCCTTGGTGTTCTCACAGTGTGGGACACAGGGTGGACACAGTGGCTAGCCTCGTGTAGCATCTAAACTTTTGTTTGCATTGCATGTGTAATGGGGACGGGCATCCCATCATTTTCACGGTGGCTTCTGGGAGCTGAACGACATTCATTCCCGATGATGGAATTGCACAGAAAAAATCGTCACTGTTCCCCTTGGGAGCTAAGGGCAAATACAACCTACCCACTAACTTTTCCTTCATGATGTTCAATTTCCATTACAGGCGTCTTGGACAACTTAAATCCTGCCCTTCCCTTTATGCCTGAATGCACAGCCAAAAAACGGAGTTGGCTTCGAATAAAAGAAATTACATTTTTGTTCCCGTAAGGCACTGTGTATATGTTTTATATCAGACTTATAAATAGATAGTCTGTATCAGCTGACGGGGAGAGCCTATCGTCTTCCAGATACCCCTGAACACCAGGTGCGCCATCTGGAAAGGATGTAGATAAGTGAAGTCAGGTTCCAGCATGCATTTATTCTAAAGAAAATACTGCACAGGAAGAACAGCGAATGTCTTCTTCATAACATTCAAAAGGGTGCCATGTAGATGAGGTCGCACACATATCCTCCTTGGCCCTTCGGAGTGCACCTGTGGCCCATCGAATGTACAAAGAGAGGGGTTTTGGGGTAACGGGGCTGACTGAAAGTGGAACACACCTACCTTTGAAAGAATCAAGCTCCTGTCACAGGGGACGGTCCACCCATTAAGTCTGGTTGGGCACGTGGCAAGGAGGGAAAGCAATTAATTCAGCCACTGATGGGTTGATAAAATCCTAGGGGATAACCACATAGGAAAACACATAACCACATAGGAAACTACCCCCCCTGCATTTTATTTCCTTTGCAAGCCAATGATCTCTGCTACTTCAGTCCTTCCGGAATTATGCACAACAGCTCTGATTTCTGATACTTGATAGAGCTTTTAGCAACCTAGGCTGAAAGAGGACATAGGTCATCTGACGTCTGGGTTCCTGCCATCAAGCTGCTGCTTCCATGATTGCAAGAATGCACTTAGTTCCAATTAATTCCACCACTTACATTACATACACTGGTTATTGCTTCCATATGTGGGAAGTATGCACATTGTATGTGTATTCCTTTAAAAAAAAGACAAAAAGGTATAATTTTCCAGGTGTTTACTAGGTGGTTGGCCCCAGGGTTGATGTTATGTATGAACATGTCACCTTGCTTTTTTACCTACTTAAGAGTCCTGAAATGTTTAGTCTCCATTGGAAATGGTTACATAACATCCCTGCGCCCCACGTCTTTGAAGGATCCAGGCCAGGAAGCTCAGTAAACAAAATCAGCGCCTCTCCGATGCTCCCACAGGATGCCTGGGGAGACAGTGGAGGTTCATTCAGAACACGGGTCTCGCATCACGTCGGGCACCTGCTATGGAGGGGAACACAGAGGATCTAAGCAACTCTTGTCCTGACTGGATCTCAGCGGCCCTGCCCTGCCTGGATCTCAGACTCTGGTCTCCAGAGCTGGGATAAGGGGGTTGAATTCCTTTGCCAGGTTTTTCAGATGCCTGGCTTATGGTACTAATTTGTTAAGGCAGCCCCAGGAAACTCATGCAGGTAGGATCTGAATGTGAAAATTAGAAATCGTTACCACACAACAGCATTTCTGTTTTAGCTAAATATTTTTCCATTCTTTTATTTAATTTAATTTATTTATTTGACAGAGAGACCACAAGTAGGCAGAGAGGCAGGCAGAGAGAGGAGGAAGCAGGCTCCCTGCTGAGCAGAGAGCCTGATGTGGGACTTGATCCCAGGACCCTGAGATCATGACCTGAGTCGAAGGCAGAGGCTTTAACCCACTGAGCCACCCAGGCGCGCTGAGCTAAATATTTTCTTAGCCTTTTCCTCTTTGTTGAGAATTTAGTGCCTTGTGTAGGAGAGTCATTTCGTCCTCCAAAAATTTATAAGCACTGGAGTCATGTGTTCCACTTTATTTATAAGTGAATTCTATCTATGCCTCTAAAGACCACACTCCGAAGCATGTTGATAACTTTGAGATTTAGTTTGGGTTTTCGTTTTGGTTCGGATTTTGGTTTTGTTTTGGTTTTGGGTATCTAAGCTGTCCTGCCTACAGACACACACGTGCACTGATCACTGGGGAAGATCAGCACCTTTCTCTTTCCTGGGGTGCAGGGTAAGGCTGCTGGGCACGACGATTTTTTCCTACTTATATGTTTCCAAGATGACTTAAACTCTCTCTATGATGCATTTTCTGTCCATTAATGAGGCTACTTCTTGCACTTGACATTACCAAAAATCAGGAGCCTTAGCTGGTGTCCTCAATGCTACATCCATAGGGGAGAGGAGTTCTCTGGACGATTTCCTTGGGGGGACCACCGAAAGGCTGGATCCCACCAGTCTTCAGAGCTCTGAAGGAGTTTCCAAAGGATGTTCTTTCCTTCTGCCTTCTAGAGCAGCGTCCCTGGAAATGGCCTTGGAGAGACTGGCTTTGCATTCCTAGAGGCAACTTTCACGTGGCCTGTGGAGTCAGGATGAGTGCAGGCCGAGAGAGAGAGAGAGAGAGAGAGAGAGAGAGAGAGAGAGAAGAAAAGTTTTCACAACATCTTTTGAGCATGTTGAATAGCCATCCTCTCCAGGACATCTTTCCTTAGTTTGAAAAGTGAGACGGCTCTCGGTTTCTGCTGAACGGCCATCCAGAGCGCAGGTCTTGGAGGCGATGCTTTAATAAGTGCTGACATTTCTTTGCCTGCCCCCGTCTGCGGGCCACGGGCCTTGGCGGTGTGCTGGGGGGAGCGGGGTGCACGGTGGGGAGGAGGCAGGAATAATTCCATGGCCTCATCCCCCTGCAGTGGTTTTCCACCAGGCAGAGTTTGGAGACCTAGAGTGAAGGAACCGATGCCCATGACGTTCCTTGTTCAAGCTGTTTCCACTCGGCTAAGGGGCAGTAACGATCAGTACCCCCCATGTTGCCCCCAAACCCCTTTCAATGCAAGCGTCTCGATGGACCTCACACTCTGTGTCGACACACGATGCTTTCTCTGTACATTGCTGCCCTACTAGGGGAGCAGAATTTTCTCCAGCCTATTTTGCAAAGATAACTCCACTGTGCTGGGAAGATTTGCAAAGTGTCTCCGGCTGGCACCTTGCTTCCCTCGGCACGCTACGCCACCTTAAATTACACTGCTGAGAAAACCTGGAAACCTTTTAGTGTATGCAACTGAGCAGGTGATTCTGAACAAACAGCAAAAACACCCCCTCGCATTCTGCAAGATTGCCAGGAACCTGCATCATCCCAGAAGGTTTACCCTAGACACCCAGGGGCAAGTTTCCCACGGAACATTCCTCGGAGTCTGTTTCTGCTCTAATAAACACACGTCGCCACCAGCGATCCTTGCCCCCCAAGGGATTTCCTAGCTTTGTAAGTACACATTTCCTGAGTAGACGTTTTTCTCTGTCTCCGGGTCATCCCACAGGACGCAGGGTCAGCCCTGACAGCAGCAGCGAGGGAAGCCAGTCACGTGAGTTCAGAACTGACTTTAAAAATTCCTGTTAAGCAAAAAGCCACGTCACGCCCTGGCCATGCAAGGCCTCTCTTAGAATATGAAACTCTCCCATTCAAAAACCACAACCCTTAGGAGCTTCACCTCATCCAAGAAACAGCAAGTCTAGCCCCCAGAGAGTCTGCCTTGGGGAAAATAGGGAGGAGGGCTCATGAAAACCACAAGAATGCACTAAAACCAAGTAAGGATCGGTTCACCCGATGGCAGACACTAACACAGGGGAGCTCCTAGGTTCTCTCCATGCCCTACCCGCATGTGCTCATACCCTACCCCTGACACATGGGCGTCACTTTCTTTCCTTTATCTTTGGAAAAGCTGATTTTAGGGGCTGGCAAATGGCCTGACCTGGAAAGAGCAAGCGGGAGTAAGGGCTCAAGCCCAGCCATCTGACTCAGTTACCAATCGCTCTCCCATTCCAGGGGGCGTCCATACCCTTCTAACAAGGGGAACGGGGCTAAGGTTCTCATGATATGAGGCTCACGGGCGGTAGGTTCCCCACAGCAAAGGACAGTAGGGATTGGTGGGCCATGAGCATCTCTTATGCCCCTGTTCCTAAAAAGAAAAGTCTGGTTAAGGGCAGGAGCTAGAGGTGGGGGACTGGTCCGGTGAAGCCATCAGGATTTTCATCTGAATGCCTAACTGCAGAGCGCTGAATTTCAGGAGCAGACATATCTCAGTGATGCCTTTTCCACATCTCACCTTCCAAAAATTACCAGCTAGCCGCCTGCCGCTGGGACATCTCGGCACACAGGAGTCGCTGCCCCCGTACATGGTACCGTGGGGCCTCTGAAAAGCATGTTTTTTTGCTAACGGATGTGTCTTGTACATAGATCAAAGAGCACAGTAGGCAAGAGTTCATGACCAAGTCCCTTGTCTTCGTTTAGGCATCTGTAACAAAATACCATAAGTTGGGGCTGGGGGACGGGGTGGGGCGGGTCTTAGACAACAGGGTATTTATTTCCTATGGTTCTGGGGGCTGGAAGTTCAAGTTCAAGAGGCCGGCAGATCTGGATTGTAGACTGGACCCTCTTCCTGGGTTATGGATGTCTATCTTTTCTCTGTGGTGGAGAAAGATAGGGACCTCTATTCTCCTCCACGCACGAGGGCATGAATCCCATCATGGCGGCTCCATCCACATGACCTCATCTAAACCCCATCACGTCCGGAAGGCCCCACTTCCTCATGCCATCCCATAGTGGGATAGGGCTTATACATACGACTTTGGAGGGGACGCAATCTAGTCCACAGCAAACCTATTGTCAAAATTCTGGCTCAGGATGAGAATGTGCACTTCATGTAGGAACATGGAAAACCAAGAACTGATAGATGCCTAGACGCACCGTGCCTTTATCAAGTTCCATGCATTTGGTGAGCAGGAAGACTCCAATGGACTCCGGCCACTTTTGAGGTCAATACCACTCTTCTGCTCCAAGCACATTAGAGGTAGCTACAAGCTCTCCTAGCTGGTTGACCTGCCCTTCATCCTTTTTCCTCTCCACCCTGCAGGGGACCGACTGCATCTCTAACCTTCTGCATTCAAGGAAATTTGTTGGCGCTTGTGGAGACTCAACAAGTAGACCATGGTTCCTACCCATGGAGTTAGCCACCGAGGAAGCAGGCAATGATCCCAATTTTTGTTGTTGTTGTTGTTGTTGTTTTTTAATTACGGAACCACCAAGAATCCATGATGTTATATTCATGCATTAGTTGTATCAGTTGTGGACTGACTTAATCTACACCTTTCTTAGCAGAATTGAACATCAGTCATTCACTCTGTTCATACATTCCATTAAACCCCTAGCGTATGCTAATCTCTGTGCCAGTTTCCAGGTTTCAGAATGTTATCATTTAATTAAAAGTCGGTAGGTAATTCACTGTAGGCAAAGGGCCACGTGGATGGGCAGGTATGTTGGGAAATGCTATGACGGAAAGTTGGGGAAGACAGTATCAAAATACAGGCAGAAAAGAACAGACTCAAGCAAACACCTCAAGAAGAGAACATGCATGGACACAGGAAGAGAAGAAGACCGTGGGATCTCCACGGATTCTTCAAAACCAGGCCTGCCAGCAGGTGCAACATCACTGGGACAGTCTGAGAAGACCTCGGTGGGTGTGCCACTCACATCCAACTTCAGACTTGTTTTGAGGATGAGGGCAACCCTCCCCATTTGGGTGACCCACTGGAGATTTAATGAAGAAGGAATTGGTGGAGGAAGAAGTCGGTAGAAGTAGAAGGCCAGACACCTGCACCCCAATGAGGCAATGAGCCCACCCATTCCTCCCAGTCAAGATCCCCTTAACTTGGTGACCAATGGACGGGGAGGTCCCACCGAAAAGACACATGGGGAGGATGATGTGAGTTTCCAGTTCAGTGGAGTAGAGGGAAAGCAATGCCATGAATAAGTAGAAGAAGATGTTCTGGAGACAATAATTTTACAAATCCAATCAGTGGGTTTGTGGCAGTCCCAGAAAGAGAATCGTTAAAACTAGTCCCTGAAAAATAGGTCAATGCACATTGTTGAAAACCAAGCTACAGAACAAGGGCATCAACCGATCCGGGAAACAGTGCATACTGCTGACGGACCCTGGGCAAGACGCACAGAAGAATTCTGGACACTGTGCTTCTTAGGAGAAACTGAGGCAGCGCTCACGCATGCATCAGAAGCAACTCCCACCTCCTAATAGCCCTTGGCTGAGTGTTGGGCATGATCAGGCTCCACCACGGCTTCTGGGATGTTCCTTTTTGTGGCTGTTGGCACTTGGACACTTTATGGCTCGGTCCTTTTGCCCTGGGTGTGTGGGGGAGGGGAGGGAGGGGGTCCTCCGCTGATGACTGTCCTCACCTGAGTCTTTCCTGCCTTTCTCCGGTCTGATTCCTTCTGGAAGGCTTATGGCCTTCTCTTCCCTACCCTCTGGGTTATAGACGCACTAACGTCTGCAGCTTTTCTCCCTTGCCTTCTCCCCGGGTCGTTCCCGCGTCCCCCAGCTAGCACGCGGAGGCTCCCCAACAGTTCCCCACTCTGGGACTGCCCCCGCACGCTGCTGGGGCGGGAGGAGCGGGGTCCCACCTTTTTGGCAGGCGGGCTCTGGCGGCTGCAGGGAGGTCGGCGTCCAGGAACAACAGGAGAGGCGGGAGGGCGTGGCCGCGGGTCTCACGTTGCAGCCTGGCCTGCGGCTGGGGGCTCCCGCCGGCACACGGGTGGGGGGAAGCTGCCAGCCCGGAGGAGTGTAAACCCCGCGCCTTCTCCCTTCCCCGGAAAGAAAGCAAGCCTCCTTCCAACCGGGCTGGGGAGAGTGCTCCGGGCGCGGACCGTGGGCTGCAACTCGCCGCGCGCTCCCTGCCTCTCCCTCTGCCCCCGGTCCCCGGACTGCCTCCGGGAGCAGGAACACTGCCCCGAAGGGGTGCGCCCGGGGCCGCGGCGGCGCTTCCAGCCGGAGTGGGCGAGGCGTGCCTTCCCGGGCCCAGGCGCGATGAAGAGGCGCGAGGAGGGCTGAGCGCACAGCGCGCGCGGCCAGGGTCCCTTGGCTCGGGCCCGCGCCGCGTCTCCCCGGGGTGGGGCAGGGCAGGGTGGGGGTGGGCCGAGGCGTGGACTCGGGGAAGCCTCTCGGCGACGCGAATAAAAGGGAGCCGGCTCGTCGCTCCGAGCTGGGAAGCCTCGCCGCCTCGCCCCCGGTCCGGGAAGGGCATGGCCCCGGCGGACCCCCGGCGGTGACTCGCGCGCCCCGGCCCCGCGGATGCTCAGGGCGCCCCGCTCCGGTGTGTCGCGGCTTCCGAAGGACAGGTGAGGACCAAGGGCAGCCTGGGTGCCCTGCTGCAGGGGTGGAGTTGGGGTTCGGCCAAGGCGAAGGCTGGGCGGGGGAGAGGGCGAAGGCGAACGGGCGCACTGCACGGTCCCGGGCACTGGGGGCTGAGGGGCCCGTGCGGAGGCAGGAGAGAAACCCAGAAGAGAAACCGAATCTTGCGGTGGATCCCTTTCTCCCTTACTCCTTCCCTCCCTGACCTGGCAACTTCGCTCCGACCTGGTTTCCAGGGAGGGGCCCGGGAGACCCCCAAGTCAAAGGGAGTCGGTCCTCCGTTGCAGGGGACAGAACAGCCGCGGGGCCTTCCCCGAGTTCCTCGGTGCCCTGCGCTAAAGTTCCCCCTTTTCCTCCTCTTCCCCTGGAAAGGAGGGCGACCCTCGGCCAGCTAGGGGTTGGGCAGCACGGAAGCTGGCGAAATCATCCCCCAGGAGAGACGGTTCCTGGTGTGCGGGTCCCAGCAGGGGTACCCGCATGGCCACCCGACCTGCGTTTCGGGAAAGCCCATCTTTTCCTCCGAGCGGCGCTGGAAGCTGGCCAGGGCGCAGGGCCGCCGCGCCGGCTAGACCGCCCTGGCCCAGCCCCTCCGGGTTCCCGGCGGGATCCGGAGGCCCTGCGGGCTCAGGGTGCCTCCCCGCGCGGCGCCAGGCCTGGGCTTCCCTGGGGCGCGTGCTCTCGGTCTCCCGGGAGGATCTGGAGAGAGCGCAGGCAGCGCAGCGCAGGCCACGGGTGGGCACAGCGGGCGTTGTGGGCGCGGGCGGCGGAGCCCAGCGCGGAGGCCAAGAGTGCAGGCGGCCGGGGAGGCCAACTCGGCTGGGCTCCTGGAACCCGGGAACCCTCTCGCCCCCCAGGGCAGAGGTGGAGCCTCAGTGTCCTTCTCCCAAGGCTGTCTGCACCGTCAGCTCTGGACGCGCATTTCAAAGGGAGGAGGACGCGCAGGGGCTTAAGGGAATATCTATTTCCAGGATGGAAAAGGTCTGCATGTTGGATGCCTGTAGCCTGCGTGAGTGGAGGGCTTGGGTATCAGCAGTCAGCGCTGGCCCAGAGCAGGTTTCTGGGGGCGTGCGGTTTACTTCCCACGTGCATTACTATTTTTAAGCAAACTTCATTCAAGAGATGACAAACATATGAGATGATAAAGGAAGGGCCAGTGCAAGAAAAAATAAATAACCACGGGTATTCTAAACGAGAGAACCGAGGCCACCTGTTATTGGAAATAACGGAGCATTTCCACTTCGGTATGATTTCACTGATCGCATTCCTGTGCCTGAACACACGGCATCAGGTAATTCCTCTCCTCATCATTTAATGTCAAATTTTACAAATTCTGTCCCCGGCGAACCATGAAGCTATATTATTGCAACCCTATTGATCGCTTCCAAGAAAAAAAAAATAAGGATAGTACACAAATCCGCACGCATATAGTGGAATACATTTTGCATTAGTGATTGCGAACCCTTGACGATATATGGAAAACTTTCAGTCACGTCTTTTACAAAAAGGAAACACTCTTAATAACAACCCTGCTGAAAAGATTTTTTTAATTCAAATATGTACAATATATAATGGTTCGGAATTGACATTGGAGAAGGAATATAGTTATTTTAATTACTTTATTATTATAGAAACCTACATGTATCTTTCCTCTCTTTACATATATACAAATATATACCTTAACATGTCTATATGGGCTCATATGTATATATTTTTGTGTTTGTGTGTCTACCCCATGCGCTCGCTCATCACAGAAGTAGATTTCCAAATCGTCCTGTGAAAGTCAGCAATTCGAATTGCATCCTACATGATGATTAAAGTTAATGGGGAAAGATTAGGAAAATAAGTTCTGTATTTCTTGGCTCAGATATCTTGTGTCACTAAAGGATACCGAAGGATGTCGTGGGAAAGTCCAAATCACATGCACACTTGGAAAAACGTTTGCTGAACATAAGAGCTATCTGGCCATAAACGGATATCATTTTGTGTTTCCCCGACAGGTGTCCAGGGATAACACTCGCGGACAAGATGCCAGGGCAGACGCGCTGGCCAGCACTCTCCGTGGTGCTGATCCTGCTCTGGGGACATTCACGACCCACGCTGGCCTGTCCTCACCTTTGCACCTGCTACGTTCCTAGCGAGGTTCACTGCACATTTCGCTCCTTGGCCTCAGTGCCCCCTGGGATTTCTAAACATGTGGAAAGAATCAATCTGGGGTTTGTACCACATTCTTGACTCAACAGTTTCAGCCTCTTTGCTTGCGTTCTGTTTTCCATACTTGTATGTGCATTGACGAAAATGCAGATACATCCTCCTCTCTGTGTCGCTCTGTCTAGCATTATGTACCTCGATATGGGCAGAATTGGGGGTGATGGATGTTAACGATATGACACGCAGTCCTTTGGGGGGATCATCTGCATTTATCCATGAACTGCATCTACTATCATAAGGCTTAAAACCAAGCATCTTTAACAACTTCAGTGTGTCCAGAGAGCAGAGATGTCTCCTGATAACAGTTATTTTCCAGATAGTAGATACGAATGAATGTATCAGACGTAAATATGTAAATAGGCTTACTTAAATAGACTTCAGAAATTATTAAAATAATCTTAAAATAAATTGGACAATTCTGACATTCTGTAAGTTATCCAGAGGATGTGATCATGACCTTGCGGATATAAAAGAGTTTCTGCAGGTTTTGCCTGTTTAAAATATGAATATATATATATATATTTTAAGATTTTATTTATTTGACAGAGAGAAACAGAGCCAGAGAGGGAACACAAGCAGGGGGAGTGAGAAAGAGAGAAGCAGGCTTCCCGCCGAGCAGGGAGCCCGATGTGGGACTCGATCCCGGTTCTCCGGGATCATGACCTCAGCCGAAGGCAGTCGCTTAACCAAGTGAGCCACCGAGGCGCCACCAAAATAAGAATATATTTTAAAACACATTTTTATGTAGCATTTCAAATGAAACTTTTATATTTTACAATTTTGTTTAATACACAGAAATCCTTTCAATACCTAAATATTAGTTGCTATGAATTATAGGTACTCACATGTAACTTTATAAACAATTATTTGGACTTCTTCGACAAAATACATAAGCCTTTTTTTACTGCCTACAAAATAACAAAAATAATTCAGAATCTGATGACTGGCCATTGATGGGAAAATTTCATAAAGTGAAATGGCCAAACCTGAGTCAATGAACAGCAGATTGTGCATATGGTTGGATATCTTATAGCACAGAGTTTAAAAAAGAAAACAACACAAAACTTCTTCAATTTACAGAGGCAAGTAGCAGTAGAAAAAGACAAGGAGGAGGAATTAAGACAGTGAGATAGGAATTTCCCTAAGTGGAGGGAGTAGATCATTACATAGTTTTCTCAATAAAATCTTGAGAGACCTTATGATTGGATTATCTGCAAATCCAACCACAGTAAGGAGAACTCAGTAGGGGAAGCACCAGAAGAGGGATAACGATCCTTAAATCAGTTTCCCTTTTACAACCTTACAGTTCATTTGGGCACATGTGTTGTCCAATGAGAGAGAGGAAAGGAAGAGAAGCGAGCACCGATTGGAATAGAGTAGGACGCACCCTGCTACATTTGTAGAAAGGAAAATGGAATTCATCTGTAATTCCTCTTTCTTGCACCTGTGGTGTGTCTCAGGATCATGGCTCTCGTGAACCACTCTCAGCATATTTTCCCATTATTACTGTGATCCGGCACCATGTCCCTTTCCTCAAGGCTGACCCCTCGGCAGAGCACAGAATTGAAGGTACAGTCACACAGGCCTTCACGGAGCCCTGAGAAAGTGTGAGAATGGGGGTGATGGAAGAGAGCAGTTTCCCACTGTGCATCCCGCCCAGAAGGCATGAATGTGCCACTTTTTGTGTGTTGAGGCTTTGGGGGCGGGACATCAGCATTTCCCCTCCTGGCTGTCATGTTGGAATCCGGGGTGGGAAAGACGCCACATGCCTCCGCAAGTCAACCGCCAGGTTAACGATGTGATGGCTCAATCCTAGCAACAACACTAACCATGGCTTGTCAAGCTGTGTATACCACACGTAAATTTCTGTGATAGTTTCCTCAACTTGTCTTTACGTGGAAATATTTCGTATAGGCAGAACTTCATTGCTCAGTTAGAACATAGCTTCTGTGTGTTGCATTCTAACCAACTGTAGGGGTAAAAACTATGAATTACGGTCTCCCCAAAAGCTTTGCCGCTGGACTAGAACGTAGATATCAAGATGCTTTCATTTCCTTTTGATGGCAATAGTATTTTGAGATGTCGTTGTGTGATATTAAAAGAAAAAGAAAACCAGCTAAGGAATAGTTTCACTGTGCCCATAATACATGACTTCCATCTGGCTTCATTGGTGACATGAATCCAAAAAGTATGTTTTCATTTCAATCCATAAGATCACTCTTCTGAATCAGCTCTTTTTCTGAAAATCAGTCTCAGACTAGATTCATGAGACTGTCATTGTGCATTTCCTTGCTGGGGGTTGGGGAGAAAGAGCAATGTGTACTACAGCTAGGACCCAGGGTCTGATTTTTCTTCCAGCCATCTGTTAAGGAGGAGAAAACTCTTAAGGAATGAGACATTATTGCCAAAGCACTAATGAAAACTTTCATTCCCACACCGGTGTTTTCAGGGGTCCTCAAGTCGGCATGGAAAGAGACACTTGCTGTTTACTCTGTGGGCGGCCCCAGAGCCTTTTCAAAAATTACTTTCCAAGTATTTTTGAGTAAACAAACAATAACCAAAAAAAAATCATCCACTTAGAGTCATACTTAGAGACCTTAAAGATTTTGTTCCCCCTTGATGAAAAGACTCATGTTCATGACCTCTTTCTGAACTTTCCAAATGCCCACACTGCTGTTGGTGAAGCAGTCTCACTTATATTTCTGAGAACCTAGAAAACATTTCACCTGAGATGGTTCCATGGTCATTCACTCTCAGTCAAGAGGCAAGGAGGGCATTCTGCATAGGAGGGTGAATGGTTGTTAATGTTGCAGAGCTAGACTCCACTCGGAGTCATTTCACTCTCTCCCCTGAGCACCATGCTGATTTTCCCATCTCCCTGCTGCATTCAGATGGGCACACAGAGACTTTAGGTCCTCAGAGGGAAGAAAATATCTCCTCCACTGGGCACTCAGGCAATCCTCTTGGCTTTTGTGTGTCCCCACAAAGTCTCCCTATTCATAGCTCTGGAACCAACAACGGGTACCTCTTGCTCTCTGATGTCTGTTAAAAACAAGCACCGAGAAGATACAGTAGTCGGGGTTAGCTGCTAGGCCCCCCATCCTGGATGGGGCAGGATGTATGCAGGTGTGAGGGAATCCAAACAGTGTTGTTCCTCTGTTCTCAAACATAACATAATCCTTCCCTGTGCTTTGGCAACCACCATTATAGTTGAATGTCCAATTGGAAGTGAGAAGTTTTTGGCAACAAAGATACAAAACACTAGTGAGCATGGCACACTCTGGGACTAAGATGCACCAAAGAACATCAAAAACCTTTCTGACTTGTTTTAGAGGTTGAGGCTTTGACTCTCACCTCCTCTGTCCCAAGACCTGCCTCCTTCTGGTCTTTCTACTTGAATTACCTTCAGGGTCTTCTCCAGTGATTCTACTTACTTCCTCTGCATACAATAGAGCATTGTTTTTTTTCACACATACCTTAGTTTGTGTCTCTTCTTTTCTTAAAACCTTCCAATTATCTCCCATTAAAGTAGGAGCAAATGAAGTGCACCCCATCCCATGACCTCCCAGCTCCTAGTTTGCCTGGTGCCTGCCAAAGCCACCGACCTCGCCTGACACTGTTCTCCCACTTACTTACTGTTCCCAGGCAAAACTCAGGCATCAAGAAATGGAAAGAGTTTAGATCCTGCCATCCATTCCCTGTTAGGTTCACCATCCCAGACAGACTTCATTGTAGAATCCTAAATAGTTAGTGAATAAGGCAGTGCATCAGTTCATAGCCTAGCCCATCTTGGGTTAGACTCTGGTTTTTCAACTTTAGTCTACTTGCTATTTGGGGCACAATTTCCATTTTGCATAGGATAATTCTTTGTTGTGGGGGCTGTCCTCTTTTGTATGATACTGAGTAGCATTCTTGATCTCTTCCCAGTAGATGCCAGTAGCACCTTTCCAGGAGTGATTGCCAAAAGTGACCCCAGATATTGCCAAATGTCCCCTGGGGACAAGACCACCCAGGTCAGACTGCTAACGTGATAGATGATAGATAGATAGATAGATAGATAGATAGATAGATAGATAATAGACAAGTAGGTAAATGATAGATGGATAGACAGATGAATGGATAGATGATGGATAGATTAATGTATGGATAGGTACACAGATGATGCATGGATGAATGGGTGGACAGATAGATAGGTGGATAGACAGATGGATGGATGGATGGATGGATGGATGGATGGATGGATAGATGATGTATTAATGGGTGAATGAATAGAAGGATAAATGAATGGATGGATAGATTGATCAATGGATAGGTAGATAAATCATACGGATGGATGGGACAATCAATGGATGGATGGATAGATGATAGATGGAGAGATGAATGGATTGATAGATCAGTGGATGGATGGATAGATGGATAGATCAGTGGATGGATGGGTGATAGATATATGATAGATATATCTATCATGGATGAATGGATGGATTGGTGGATAGATATGTAGATGTAGAATGGATGAATGGTTGGATGGCTAGATGGCTAGATAGATCAATAAATAGATAGATAAACCAGCAGAGAGTCTCTCCTGCTTGTGCAGTTTCCAAATCTCAAGACTCTTGATATTAGGGGCTGAATCATTCTTTGTGGGTTACTGTCTTGTGGATTGTAGGGTATTTAGCAGCACACTTGGTCTCTACCCACCAGATATCACCAACACACCCCCACCCAGTTGTGATGCCCAAGCATGTCTCCAGACATTGTCCATACAATCCAGAAGGGGGAATCTCTGTATATAATTGCCCGTTGCTTCCATGAGTTAAATAAGAAACAATAACCATGTTTACATTTTTACTCTATTGTCCCAGTGTATCATTTTGAATCTCTGTTGCATTTTCCTAATGAGACAGGATATATTTCCTTCCATCAGATCTTTCCTTTATGCAAGCTGGTCTTATAAAACAGCTCAATGTTTAAAGTAATTCTGTGAAGAGTTCCAAGCAATCGAGGTGAGTGGTTTTGCTCTTGGAGATTGTATTTCCTGGAATTTATAGCTGAAATGTGATGTTTCCTAGAGCATCACAGATGCTTCCTAAGAGCTGGTTCTTAGAGGAGTGATTCCACATATTGACTTCAAATTCAGGGTCTGGGTTCAGACACATATGTGTGCATAAGAAAATTAGACCTGGCATCATCTGGTGTTGTAGGCTGTCTCCACATGTGTTTCCTTTTATCTAGGTGATAGAGGAAAGTTGAATGTCAGGATAGATGTGTTCTATTTCAGCAGAAGGAGTGGCACAAAGTAACTGCCTTCCACTATAGGATTCTTCATTCATTTCACAATCCCTTCTGCAGATCCTGATTTTGGGGAGGTCCTTGTGCCACCAATAATGTGGCAATGAGGAATTTTCCTATTGGTCAAGGAAATATCTTTAATCAGTGTGGATGCAAACACAAAACCCAAAACACATCAGAACGTTTACAAATAATTTAGAGAATCCATTAGAAATGGCCGCTTGTGCTTGTGAAAGATGGTGTTGGTGTGTTGGGTGGTCAGCTGTTCATTTGGTCCTTGATAGCTTGGAACACCTCCTTCTCTTGTTTTATGATGCAAAGCTACTTTCCAGGCTGTCTGTCTCTTTGCATTCATGCTAATTCTCTATACTCAATGAGCCATGTGTCATTCCTCATTGCTGACTCTTTCCAGTGCAAGTTTCCAAGGAAGAGCCATTTGAACCAACTTCCTTTAGAATCTAAACCTAGTTGTTTCCCTAAATTCTCCTCTAGCTCCATTAGCATGTTCTTAGTCAAAATACCCAGAGAATATTCCTGAACTGAATGAGGGTGAATAAAAATACTTTCCTTTTCACCCTGGTAACGGACGTAGTCTCAGGGAAACGAATGTGCTTTGGGAATGGCACCAGTAGACCTCAGAGTCAACATTTTGCTAACTTGCTCCTGGGCAGGCTGCACAATCTTTCCCATACGGGATTTAAGCATTCACTGTTTCTTATTCCAATCAGTTTTTGTTTTTGTTTTTGTTTTTTAGATTTAATAGTATACAAGCTCTGTCAGAAACCTCGTTTGCAGGACTGACCAAGTTGGAGCTCCTTATGATTCATGGCAACGATATCCCCAGCATCCCCGACGGGGTTTTAAGAGACCTCAGCTCCCTTCAGGTAAGCCCACGCTTTTACGAGCGTTGGTAATTGCAGCCGATATGACCATTAATGAATAGTGAGAACGATCTAATGTTCCCTAATGATTAATAAAATCGCCAATTTTTTAGGTTAAAAATCAGCTTCATGTCGTTATTTCCATGCCCTTTGTTCTGGTTTCTGTCCCTGCTTGTGGCTCTGTAAATTATAAACAGGATTTTCCGCTCCGCCCCTGTCTCTGTAGGTTTTCAAGTTCAGCTACAATAAGCTGCGTGTGATCACAGGACAGACCCTGCAGGGGCTCTGGAGCTTAATGAGGCTACACATTGACCACAACAAGATCGAGTTTATCCACCCACAAGCTTTCAATGGCTTAACATCCCTGAGGCTAGTCCACTTAGAGGGAAATATGCTGCACCAGCTACATCCTGGCACGTTCTCCACATTGACGTTTCTGGATTATTTCAGACTCTCTACCATAAGACACCTCTACCTCGCAGACAACATGATCAGGACTCTGCCCACGGGGATGTTGCAGAACATGCCGCTTCTGGAAAATCTTTACCTGCATGGGAACCCGTGGTCATGCGACTGCCAGATGAAGTGGTTTCTGGAGTGGGATGCCAAGTCGAAAGGTAAGAAAGGAAGGGAGAGCCAACATAGCTCCCAGCAGCACATCCCTGACCCTCCTGGAAAGGTTCGGCTCCCTGGTGTTTTGGCGTTGCTTTATCTTGTGAACAGCACATCACCAAATCAGTATGGTGAGAAACATTCATGCAACGTATACAACCTTGATGTTAAGACTCCCCTGCTCCATAGTGGAAATATCCCTCTGGGAAATCTAAAGCAATGATCATTTAATCAGTTACACACACTTGACGATGATTGTCTTCAGTTGGATATCTGGAGTGTGACATGCAGCTTTGAGTTACTGCTAACTTGGGGATTTTCAGCATATCCTTGTCCTATGAGGAGATGTTCAAGGACGTTTGCAAAAGAGAAGGCCAGCGGTGACTGTGACGTTTCTCTCTTAAGAATGGGGAAAGGGATGTTCTGCATTGACCCAGAGAAGAAAAAACCAGGAGTGATGTGTATATGTTCCCAAACAGTAGATTTTGATTCAAAACAAGGAAGATTTTTTTTTTTTTTGCCTTTCCTTTACCCCTTTCCTCAAGCTACAACTTGAAACCCATCCTTGATCCTAGTGGGTCTACCATACCCCAGCTCTCTTGGTTCATGTCCATTCTCGTGGATTCCAGCCTGGGTCCAGCTTCTTTCTTCTTTCTAGGAAGGGAGTTGAGCCTTTGGGAAGGTCTTTACAGCCTTGGTCACCCCTCCCTCAATCAGATCCACACAGAGCAGTTATCAGAACAAATTTTCAAAGGGACCATGTGGTCCTGCCCCACTGCTCCCTAAAAGGCCACTGGATTCCCACTGCTCCTGGATGGAACGTACACTCCTTACCAGGAGTTCCTACCCAACCATGCCCACCCTTCTGCAACATGTGTGTCCTCCACTTAATCATTCACTGTAGCCACACTTGCTTCCTTATACCTTCCAATCTTATTTCCCACTCAGTGTCGCCAGTCCCATGAAGACCACACATCTCCCATATGTTCTAGGGTCTGGCTTACTTTCAGCGCTCAGAGGTTTGTTAAAACACCACCTCTCTTAGGGCATCTGGGTGGCTCAGTAGGGTAAGCATTTGACTTCATCTCAGGTTATGATTGTGTGGTCTTGGGATGCAGCCTTACATGGGGCTTTGTGCTCGGTGGGGAGTCAGCTTTGCCCTCTGTCCCTGCTTATGCTCTCTCTCTCTCAGTCTTAGATAAATAAATAAAATCTTTCAAAAAATGTTTTTAAATCACATCTCTTAAGAGGTCTGCAGTGCTCAATTTCTACTTAGCATCTTGTCCTGGGCCTATCTAGGACCTTCCTGCACATGCACCTTATGTCCCACTTTCATGTGCCTCCAAGTCATAGAAGATGGCCCTTTGACTGGTTTATTCCCAGTGGGAATGGAAAGAAGAGGGCAGACATCAAGAGGACTGTTGTTTTCTCTTTTCCCCAATGTAAGACAATGTGACTCCATTTATTGATATAGAAAGGTCATCTAGGTCTGCAGCAAGGAGAAAACATAATTCAACCTTGGAAATGTCAGTTGGAGGACTCTTTGTGACTCTGTAACAGACACATCATGTAGAAAGTTGAGAGTGGATTTCATAAGATGTGTGTTGACTGCAGAAGCTCAGACAGGAGCCATCACTGGATCATGGATGATGATAGAAACCTATATATGGGTTAAGCCATGGATGACAGGGCACAGCGAGATGAAACAGGGCATAGACCAAGTCAAGGAACACTCCGTCACCAATGAGTCAAGGAGCCAAGAAAGACAAAACAGTGAAAGAGGGAGAGCAGTGACCAGATTAGGAGAACATTCTGGAAGACGTGATGTTCAGGAAGCCAAGAGTAGAATGTGAATCCAAAATGTTGACACTGCCTGAAATGAAAAATTATAGCAACGGAAAAAAAATTATAAAAGGTACATAAGATACGATTCATGGCAAAAGTGGGTCCTTTAACTTGGAACTATTTTTACTGGTTGCATTTGTTTATGGAGATTCTCTTAGACTTTAGAGAAGGTAAGTTGTATAATGTATGTGAATACAGTTGCTTAAAAAAATACTTAAAAATACTTTAGAAAAGAAGTATTCATTATTCGTTCCCACGTAGTTCTAAAATGGTAGTTCCTTATCACAGTCTGTGCTAAACTGATTTAAGGTCATTAAATGGTCAAATTAAATTTAAGGTCAAAACCTAAAGGACATGCACTGAGGTGATAAAGATGCAACTTTATCTTCTGGCGGTGTGCAAGGCATGCCGTTCTTGGGTTCATTAATTTAAAGCATGTTTCTTTCGTTTTTGTTTTAGGGACTCTAAAGTGTAAGAAGGACAAGGCCTATGAAGGTGGCCAGTTATGTGCCATGTGCTCCAGTCCCCCCAAACTGCACCAACAGGAGATTCACAAGCTGAAGGACATTACTTGTCTGAAGCCTTCCATAGAGTCCCCTCTGCGAGAGAACAGGAGCAGGAACAGTGAGGAGGAACAGGAACTAGAAGAGGACAGTGACAGCCAGCTTTCTCTGGAGGGGTTCCAATTCCCTCCATGGAACATCTCTTTGAATATGACCGATGAGCATGGAAACACAGTGAACTTGGTCTGTGACATCAGGAAGCCAATGGATGTGTACAAAATTCACTTGAACCAGACAGACCCTCAAGAGATTGACATCAACGCAACGGTTGCCTTGGACTTTGAGTGTCCAATGACTCGGGAAAACTATGAGAAGCTATGGAAACTGATCGCCTATTACAGTGAGGTCCCTGTGAGGTTGAACCAAGAACTCATGCTCAGCAAAGACCCCAAGGTCTCCTACCAGTACAGGCAAGATGTGGATGATGATGCCCTCTACTACACCGGCGTTAGAGCCCACATTGTCGCGGAACCAGAATGGGTCATGCAGCCGACCATAGATCTCCAACTCAACCGACGTCAAAGTACTGCCAAAAAGGTGCTTCTCTCCTATTATTCCCACCATGCATTAACAATGCCCACCAAAGAGGCAAGGCAGTCTCGGAGCAGAAGCTGGGTGATGATCGAGCCCAACAGAGCAGTGCAGAGAGCTCAGACTGTGTTGGAAGGGAGCCCATGTCAGCTGAGCTGCAACGTGAAGGCTTCTGAGAGTCCATCCATCTTCTGGGTGCTCCCGGATGGCTCTATCCTTAAAGCACCCATGGAGGATGAAAATGGCAAGTTCTCCATCCTCACCAGTGGCTGGCTGAGGATCAGGTCGACAGAGCAGTCAGACTCAGGTTTATACCAGTGCATTGCTCAGGTGAGGGATGAAATGGACCGGATGGTGTACAGGGTCCTTGTGCATCCACCTGGCACTCAGCCACCTGATAGTCACACGGTGACAGTTCAAAAGAACCCAGGGGAGCCATTGATGTTGCCTTGCAGTGCTCTGGCTATCCCTGAGGCCCAACTCAGCTGGGTTCTCCCAAACAAACGGATAATTAATAATTCGGCTAATAGCTCACATGCATACATGTTGGCAAATGGAACTCTTTCCATCCCAAAGGTCCAAGTCAGTGATGGTGGTTACTATCGATGTGTGGCTGTCAACCAGCAAGGGGCAGATCATTTTACTGTGGGCGTCACCGTGAACAAGAAAGGATCTGGCAGGTTGTCCAAAAAGGGCAGGCACCCAGGTGGGAAGACTTTTTTCAGAATGCCAGGAGATGTTGTGGAAGATGAAGGGGGTTCAGGCACAGGAGATGAAGAGAACACTTCAAGGAGAGGTCTGCATGCAAAGGACCAAGAGGTACTCATCAAAACAAAAGATGATGCCCTCACCGGAAGTAAGAAACCCAAGAAAGGGCGGAGAAAACTCAAACCCTGGAAGAATTCTGAAAAAGAACCCGAGACGAACATCGCAGAAGGTCGCAGAGTGTTTGAGTCCAGGCGAAGGATAAATATGGCAAATAAACAGATTAATCCAGAGCACTGGGCAGATATTTTAGCCAGAGTACGTGGGAAAAATCTCCCGAAGGGAACTGAGATACCCCAGGTCATTAAAACCACCACTCCTCCATCCATGAGACCAGAAGTAATACCTCTTCTTCCTGCTGTTCCTCCCCCCTTGATATCACCTGCATGGACCACACCAAGCAGTGCCGAAGAAACCTCAGCAGATGCATCTCTATTTGGTGAGGAGGATCAGGTTTCCAGTACTGTGTCCTCAACCAGGATGGGACTGGAAGGTGGACAAGAGGGAGAAATTCTTTCTGAGCCCAAAGTGACAAGCACACATCTGGAAGAACTCATTGACAGCGACTTTTCTGAGACTGAGGATACAACTCCCACGGAACTCGACCCAAAGTGGGCTCCAGCCAGCACCCCAAAATCCATACCTCATGAATCTTCTCCTACTCTGCAGACCCTGGACCTGGTCTATGAGGAGTCCACTGGTGAAAGTACAGCCACAGAAAGCTGGCCTCCTGTAGATGCCGAATCCATTCCAGAGCCTACGTCATATGAGTATGAATCTCCATTGGGCACCATCTCCTTGGCTGAGTCCGAGACTGTACCATACATGCCCCCAGATTTGGAGACTAACCCACAACCAGATACAGAGAACATGGAAGAGCTGACCTCCACTCCCTTTGGGCCAACCACTGCTTTATGGGTTGATGACTCCAGGACATCTGAACCAGTAGGAGGGCTCACGTTAGGGGAGCCAGACGCTCTATCACAAGGACATCCAGAGGAAGAAACAGAAGACAAAAGCCTTACAAAAGGTGCTTTAAGTACTCCAGGCAACCTGCTGATTGAAAAGGGCACAGAGGGAAATTCTGAGGCACTATGGGAAGGAGATACGTCAGAGAGAGACCCCACAAACTCCCCAAGTCCTGAAAGTATGGGAAAGCACGTTCTGTTTGACTCGACCCCAGGAGTGAATGGTGTCACTCCCTTTAAACATCCCAGGGAAACCACAGTTGGCGCTCTCTTTGACAAAGACACCACCACGGCAGCAGCAATGATGCCAACCGAAAAGACCCCTTCGCCTTTGGGGCTGACCACTCACCCTTCTCGAAAGAGACCCAACGGGAGGAGGAGAATTCGGCCCCACAGATTCCGACACCGCCATAAACAAACCGTGCCCACGACTTCTGCCCCAGTGGAGGCTTTTTCCAATCGACCTACTCAAGTACCGGATGGGAAGGCTCCAGACCATGTATGGAGTGTGCCAGGACCAACGTCTTGGGTTGAAAACACCGTTGGTATCCCCAAGCAGTCAGAGATGGAGAAGCAGGCAGAACCTGTATCCAAGGGGACCCCAAGAAGGAAACATGGGAAGAGACCAAATAAACATCGGTATTTCACTTCTACGGTGAAGTCTCCAGCTTCTGAATCCACAGCCAGCCCTTCTCCGGAAAACAAACATAAAAATGTCATTGCCCCTGGTTTGGAAACTGTACTCTTATCTACAACAGTTTCCCTGACAACTGCGGACCCTCATGGGAGAGCTACAGTGGAAGACTCTGTGACAACTGCCACAAAAAGACATTTATCATCCAAGAAATTCCAAGAGAAAAGTCCCGTCACCCACAAGCCTGCATGGGATGGAGAAGAAATGAAGAATTATGGTGCTGCACACATCAGTGACTATAAAACCGACAGCTCTATTCCTGACCACTCCTTCACTAATGCAACATCACTTCCTGGCTCTGAGGTCTCCACCATGGGAGAATTCCAGAAGGAATCAGCTTCCTCTGGCTTTCCAGGAACTTTACACTGGAATCCCCCAAGGGTAGACCTGCCTGGGAGGCTAGAGACAGACACACCTGTCACCAGCTCCACGGAAACCTTTACACATGCACCCTTTCTTAAACAGTCGGAAGATCTGGGTGTTCCTTCTGAGTTTCCACCATCGGTTGTAGCCTCTACACTGTTTCAACCAGAGGAAGCAGTTGTTTTAACCACTGTCTCAAGCATAAAAGGAGAGCAGTCTTCAAGTGAGGCAGAAACCACCATCCATGCTCAAGATCATCAAGAAACAACACCAGCTGAAATTAGATCTCGGCATCACACCTCAACTCCTGTTCTGATGGAGAAGCCAGCATCCCCATTCCCGGCCACCACTCTTGTGTCCTCGGTACAGACCTTCACGAAGCCCACACCTCTTCCTTCAAAGACAACTCCAACATCAACAGATTCCAAGGAAAATGCTTTCTTGAATTATGTGGGGATCCCAGAAGCCAAAACACCCCCAGTGAATAATGAGGGAACTCAGCACATATTGGTGC
Source organism: Spilogale gracilis (assembly GCA_004023965.1). Classification (NCBI taxonomy): domain Eukaryota; kingdom Metazoa; phylum Chordata; class Mammalia; order Carnivora; family Mephitidae; genus Spilogale; species Spilogale gracilis. Next base: position 4,651 of record PITA01006949.1, on the reverse strand, counting down.
AAAATGAATTATCCACACCTTCTTCCAACCAGGATAAATTTAACTCAGCTCCAAAGCAGCAGTTGGAAAAGGAATTGTTTGATGGAAAGACCCAAAACCATCTTTCCCGTGGCCCTGATGGTAACTACCAGGATGGGAGAGTTCAAATGTTCCTCCAGACAGCCAGAGTCCCTGCGAAACCGATCCCACCAAGGGGGACAGCGAGGCCACCACATATGGCTACAGAAGGCTCCTTCAGATTCTCTGTAACTTTCCAACCCCCTCGTCACTTGACCAACAAACCAGGAATAACAGCGTATCCCTCAAGGGTTTTCCCAGAGAATAAGCACTTGAAGACTCCAAAGTTCTCAACAACTCCCATTGTTGCAGTGCATAAACCCAAACCCGGCATTCCTACTAAGTTTACTGGCCAAGGGATGGACCGATTCAATAGCAACTCCAAAATTTTTGGAAACAATAACATCCCGGATCTCAGAGACCCTGTTGGCAAGCTTCCAAGTTCAAGACTTCCCCATTATCCCAATGGAAGATTCCCTTTCTTTTTCAACAGGACTTTCTCTCTCCCACAGTTGGGAGTTACTCCGAAGCCCCAGATGCCTACCTCTCCTGCCCCTGTGATGAGAGAGAGAAAGGTCAACCCAGGTCCCTACAATAGGATACATTCTCAGAACATTATCCACATGGACTTTGGTCCCCCCGCACCTCCATTATCACACCCCCCCCAGGCCACGGGGCCACCCTCCACAAACTTACAGAACATCCCTGTGGTCTACTCCACCCGGAGCTCCATCCCCTTCATGGCATCTTCTGGCCAGCCTTCCAGAAGCTTCCACCAGAGCAGCTCAAAGTTCTTCTCTGCTGTAGGACCTCCTGCATCCAACTTTTGGACAGTTGGGGAAAAGCCCCAAATTATCACCAAATACCCTCAGACTGTGTCTGTCACTGCGGAGACAGATGCTGTGTTCCCATGTGAGGCCACGGGGAAACCCACACCTTTCATTACGTGGACAAAGGTTTCTACAGGTAAGGCATTTACATGTCTGCATTTTAACCAGGCAAAGCTATAGAGTTTGGGCAAAGGACAGATGGACGGGATGGAAGGGGATCTCTGAGAACCTAGATACAAGGATATTCCTTTAAGGGGATAGGAAGCAAAGACCCAGAGTTCCTCCTTCAGCTCTAAAGTATGTGATATTTTAATGGGACTATGGAGAGATATCATAGGTTCTTTCGGTAGGGAATGATCTAGGCTCAGGAATATTTCATGAAGAAACCACTTGCCTTTTCCCAGAGAAGCCTAGCACAAAAGTTTTCCAGCACCCACTGTGGGGCGCCAGGAGGGTAAGGAGCAGTGAGCAGATCTCCCTGGCCCTTCCACCAGCTGCCAGAGGTAAAAGCAGCTTGTTCTGGGCTCATCACACATCACTTTGGTTTGAACCTAGACATATGCTTGCATTCATTTGCCATAACAAGGGACCACAAACTGGCTGCCTTATAGACAGACCTTTATTCTCTCCCAGTCCTGGAGCCTGGGAGTCTGAGATCCAGGCAGGGCTGAGGCTGAGAGTCTGAGATCCAGGTGGGGCCAAGTCTGGTTCCTCCAGAGGCCTCTCTCCTTGGCGTGTGGACCCCACCTTCTTCCCATGTCCTTACGTGGTCATCCTTCTCTGCTGTCTGTGTCCTCATCCCTTATTCCTATATGGACACAAGTCCTCCTGGATTACAGTGCACCTCAATGACCTCATTTTAACTTCATTTTCTCTTGAAAGACCTCATCTTCAAATAGTCATATTCTGAGATCCTAGGGGATAGGACTTCATTGTATGAATTTTGGCAGGACACAATTTAGCCCATAACAATGATCTATCCTTGGAATTCTGGGATGCCCAAAGAGCACTTGGCTTTGTAAAAATGACCATCTCCTTTGAATGTTGAAACAATTTCCAGGTAACAAAGGAAAGCACCATCTGAGAAGGCACAGCTTCTGTGAAAGACCTACCTCGTCCCCTTTCTCTCTCTTTCCCCGACTTTGAACATGGCCGTATCAGGCCTGGATTCAGATCAGAGAGTTTTCCTTTTTTCTTCTCCATTTTGACGATACAGGAATGATTTATGCTAATAGCACTTAAGGAAGCTGTGCATTCTTTGCTTAGGTTTATCTCGCCAGCATTGGCTATGTTCCAAAGTTGAGCAGAGGCTCTGGGCACAGTGGAATTACGGATTTCTTTGATCGGCTCTACATTGATGTCATATGTTTTCATAATGATTTAATAAGGAATGTTGCTCGAAGGAGCGAATGGGGAACACCATGGGGTTTTCATGCTAAAAGGATGGTGCCTTTGTTTCTTTACTGGGAAATCCCATTTGTATTATTCTGTAGGGTTTTGCATATCTTGAATGATGTCAGAGCATCCCCAGGCCATGCCCCCTACTAGACATTCATGTACATTTCTGTGCATCACCATGAATCAGCTTGTCCCGCTGTCCACAGCAGAGAGAGCTTGTCAGAGCTCAATGAATGGCTTGTAGTGGAAACAGGACCCAGGAACCCAGCTGTGTGTGAGAGGAAGAGAATGCGATAGCTCAGGGCTTTCCAGTTTTTAAATCTGGGATTTGTTATTCTCCATAAAGGGTGAGCCAGCACATCGGGAAATGCCTGCCCCAGAAAACCATTTATTATTCACTCTCCACAAGGAGGGGACCACACAGGGAAGGACTGGGGTCTCTTAGCAGGCAGAGAGACGGGAGAAGCATGCACAAGAGTCTTTATTGTGGTTTAGGCGTGAGAGGAAACAAGCGAGGCTGGGTGACGAGGCTTAGCACTGGCTGGCTTGAAGGACTTCAGTGGCCTCTGGAGCTCAGGACCTCCTCTGTTTGTGTGGTGCCTTCCCTGGGAAGATGCAGGCAGGTGCATAGTGGCCTTGGAGTCTGAGAGAGCCCCACAGACAAGGCGGTGAGGGTGTGGGTTCTGTGTTACTTGCTGTGCATGTAAAAGGTGAAGTGGTTGCTGACTAGGCATTGCCTAGCTCTGGAGGAGGCCATCCTCCCACCAAGGTCAGCATGACCCAGACGTCAAGGCATCAGGGACATTTGGTCAGTACAGATCCTCTCTGTGGCAGAGCCCCAAGAAGATGTGATATACAACACAGGGAGTATGGGGTGGGGAGAGACAGAAGCCCATACCCTCGACTGCAGCAGTTGTACGAGCTGCTCTTCAACTCAGCCACACCTGGACAGTGAATGACCTCCTCACTATGGCTCATGTTGGACTCCAGAGCCTGGCCGGGGAGAAGTGGACAGTGGCTGCAAGTCTGGGGACCTCAAGAATGCAACATCTGCCCAGGGAGGCAAGGCTGCCTCTCTAGGAGCTGAAATGACAAGGAGGTCCCCTGGACAGGGTCTGGGCCTGATGGTAGCTTCTAGAACACTCTGAAATCTACGCTGGCTGCCCACGGCTTGAAGGGGACATTAGTGGAAGAGTCGAAGATGATGCAAGCCAGTGTTCTGACTTCTCGGTATTGGGGAGGTCTTCTCCATGTGGGGGCTGGTCTTCTCTGTTGCCGTTTGGGACCTAAAGGGGACAATTGAGCTACCTTACTAATAGCTGTCCTTCTTGGTTTTTCCAGAAAGGGTGTGTCTACACAGAGCCTGACTATGTGTTTTGTCCTGCAGGTGCTCTCATGACCCCTAACACCAGAGTGCATCGGTTCGAGGTCCTAAAGAACGGGACGTTTGTCATCCGAAAGGTCCAAGTGCAGGACAGAGGCCAATACCTGTGCACCGCCAAAAACCTGCACGGGGTGGACAGGATGGCGGTCCTGCTGTCCGTCACTCTACAGCAGCCCCAGATCCTCGCCTCCCACTACCAGGACGTCACCGTGTACCTGGGAGACACTATCGCCATGGAGTGCCTGGCCAAGGGAACCCCTGCTCCCCAGATCTCCTGGATTTTCCCGGACAGGAGGGTGTGGCAGACCGTGTCCCCCGTGGAGGGCAGGATCACGCTGCATGAAAACCGGACTCTGTCCATCAAAGAGGCCTCTTTCTCAGACAGAGGAGTCTACCAGTGCGTGGCCAGCAATGCGGCGGGCACGGACAGCCTGGCCATCCGCCTCCATGTGGCAGCCCTGCCCCCGGTCATCCACCAGGAGAAGCTGGAGAACATCTCACTCCCCCCGGGGCTCAACATCCACATCCACTGTACCGCCAAGGCCGCGCCCCTGCCCAGCGTGCGCTGGGTGCTGTGGGATGGAACCCAGATCCGCCCGTCGCAGTTCATCAACGGGAACCTGTTCGTCTTCCCCAACGGCACGCTCTACATCCGCAACCTGGCGCCCAAGGACAGCGGCCGCTACGAGTGCGTGGCCGCCAACCTGGTGGGCTCTGCGCGGAGGACCGTGCAGCTGACCGTGCAGCGCGCCGCGGCCAACGCGCGCATCACCGGCACCTCCCCGCAGAGGACCGACGTGCGCTACGGCGCAACCCTCCGCCTGGACTGCAGCGCCTCGGGGGACCCCTGGCCGCGCATCCTCTGGCGGTTGCCGTCCAAGCGCATGATGGACTCGCTCTTCAGGTATGTGCCCACTCCGGACTCGCCATCGGTCACTGCGTTCTGGCGCCTGCTTCCTCTTTGGGTGCTGGGGACCCTGTC